>VDFB02128060.1:0-45923 GCA_007258455.2 Sequoia sempervirens
TTTGCTGAGACCACCCTACTATCAGAAGGACATCACCCCAACGGCTAGACGTTATGGCGATGTCATCTATATCGGTGTGATCTTTCGCATTGGTGAGACCTCTAGCGAACACAAACCACCTCTCCGGGCTCAAATATTTTCCTTCGGTGAGACACCGATGTGTCGGTGAGATCTTATAGCGAGGTCTTCATTTCCTAGCGAAGGAACTCTTTTTGCTAAGACTTTCCAAAACTGGCGGGGCGGGGCCAAGATGACACCAGAACCAGGATCGAGGTCAGAACGGGAATGAAAGAAAAAATAGACGAATCCCGGTGAAACCGGGATCGAGACCAAACCCTCCCCTAAAACTTTCTTCAAGTTTCAGTTTTGGATTCTGGCCCGGTCCTGCCCTTGACAAAACTCAAAAGAAGGAAAGGACAAGAAGGAAGAAAGATGAACGGAAGAAAGCACCTCCAGGGCAAAATACAAGGAACAAAGGAAAAAGAACAAGGCCGGTGGAACTGAGATAGGGACGGAGGCAAAACCAAAAAGTCGATGGAACCGGAACTGAAACCAAACCCAGACCTGAAAATTTTCTGAAGTTTCAAGTTTAGATTTTGTTTTGATCCTGCCCCTGGCAACATACAAGGCGCGAAGGAAGAAAGAAAAACACAAGGAAGAACAAAGAGGAGACATCCCCCGACTACCGATAGCGAAAAAGCAAAGAAAAGGGCGGAACGGGGACTGGGACCAAGGACGAAACAGGAACAAGAACTTTTTGGAAAGATTTATCGCTCGGTTTCGGTCCATGTCCCAAGTTCGACAAAACAAAGGAAAGGTGGGATTGGAACCAGGACCGATCCTGGTCAAAACACAGCGGGGGCGAGAGCGGAGCCAAATCTAACACTAAAACTTTCCTCAATGTTCAAGATTGGATTTCGTCCCTAACCCGGCTCCGACACCATACAAAGACAATGAAAAAGGGACAAGAAAGGAAGAAAAGAAGAGAGGAAAAACATCCCACAACCAGAAAATGAAGAACAAAAGCAGAACAAGCAAAAAAGACTGCAAGGACCGGAATCAAAACAATGGAAACTGGAACTTTTGGAAAAGTTCCAGGTTTGATTTCGGTCTGACTCCGACCCCGATAGAACAAAGGGAAAAAGGGCAAGAAGAAAACAAAAAGGAAAGGAGGAAAACAAGGCAAAAGAATAAGATGAAGACCCTTCAAAACTGAATACCTGCACGCTAGGCTCAACCCTTGTGGGAGCCACATTTAATCCACATGCTGAATTTTAAAACATAATTTCCCCTAGAGCTGCACAAGAAGCAAACAAGTTAGAAGGTATGTAACCTGATACAAATGTTTCTCCATTTGGTCTTCGAGGACACTTGAAAGCACTAGTTACCCTGCCTGATTGAGCCCGTAGGTGAAAAATGGGTAACATTTTTGGCAACCTTTGTTGGATGTTTTCTTGCTAAACATGGAAACCAGTAGCCTAAGCCTATCCATTGAGCATGGAGTCATTGGGAAAACTTAGAAACAGACTTGGAGCAGCCTTGTGCATGGCTATGACTCACTTGAGACTCATAGAACATAACCAGTTACCAAAAAAATTAATGAAAACAGGAAAAAACTGAGGTGAAACTGTTTACTGTGCTGTGACAGCACTTAGGGAATAAAAATTGCACCTACTCTCTAGAATTTTAACGGCTATGTATAGATTTAGGTCCCTACCTCGTAAGCAACGTTTGAGGTGAATCCCATTCATTGGGATTGGTTCCACTACACCATCCAACCTAGATAGCTGGAAAGCATTATGTTGTTTCTCCTCAGTAATGATATATAGCCTAGTCCAAAGTGCATCAAATTTGGAGTGCTTTCCAGGCCTGGTTTTTAATTCATCCCACTTTAGCACTATGTCACCTTCTTGGAACACTCTGGGAGATGCCCTTTTATCGAATAACCCTTTTATTTGAGCCTGATATTGCTCAGTCCTTTTCACTGCTTCAGCTCTAAGTTCTTCAAGCTCAATTAATTGAGCTAACCTTGCTGTCATAGGCCCCTCCTCAATCATATCAAGCCGGTTTACCAGATCGAGGGCTAGGAGTTCAACTGAAATGGGCAGTCTTGCCTCTTTTCCACACACTAACATGTATGGAGAAAGTCCTGTAGACCTTTTTGGTGTAATCCTGTCAGCCCACAAGGCTAATTTCAGCTTGGTGTGCCAGGCTTTTTGATTGTCCTCCATAGTTCTCTTAATGATCCTTAGGAGATTCTTGTTAGTGGACTCAACCTGTCCATTGCCCTGCAGATAATAATTAGAGGATGTACTCAGATATATACCATTTTTGACAGCCCAATCAGAAATTTTAACACTCACAAAAGCAAGATCATTGTCTGACACAATAGAATCTGGGATACCAAATCTGGTAACTAGCTCTTCGTAAAAATTTAGGATAGCAGATTCATTAGCTTCTTTGAGTGCCACTGCTTCAGTCCATTTTGAAAAATAATCAATGGTTGTGAGTATCCATTTGTGGTCTGCACTTGATGGTGGGTTTATAACCCCAATGAAATCCAAACCCCATTTCATGAAGGGTTGATCAACTTGAATCAATTGCAGCGGGAGGGCTGCCAACTTCTCTTTTCCAGCAAAAATAGCACACTCTTTGCACCCTCTTACCCATGCATGAGCATCTTTGAATAAGGTAGGCCAGTAATAGTCTCCTTTCATTATTTTAAGAATGGTGGCTCTCGGAGAAAAGTGTCCACCAACTGACCCTTGATGGAATTCATATAATACTCTATCAACCTGATCGGCTCCAATACATCTTAACATGACACCATGGAAATCTCTTCTAAATAGAAAACCATTTAAAAGAACATAAGGTATGGATTGCAGTCAAAAATACCTTCTTCTAGATCTAGTCAGATCAGGGGGGCACTCACCAGTCAATAAAAAATGTGTCATTTCTGTAATACAACCAGTAGGAGCAGGTATAGCAGTTTGTTGTCCATCTTGGAGTGCTAAAACATAAATTTCCTCCTCCTTAACATTATTGTTGCTATCCTCAGTAAGCTGTTCACAGAGACCTCTCTCTCTTATTAGTTTGGTAACCTTTATTTCAAGGTCATACTCCATCACCCTAGTGACCCAACCGTCTCTTTTATCGCTCAAATCTTTGTTTAATAAAAAATATTTCACACTAGGATAAGCAACCATTAGTATAATCTTGTTATTGGAAAGCATATGCCTAAACCTCTTTAAGCTTCTTATGACAGCAAGAACATGTCTCTCTACAAAAGTGTACTTGAGCTCGTAATCTTTGAGTCCCTGACTGAAGAACACCACGGGCTATTCAGATCCTTCATCATTTCGCTGTACAAGTATGGCTAAGAGTGAATCCATATTTCCATAGGCATATAAAATGAAATATTTAGAAAAGTCAGGATTCAGAAGTGTAGGTGCGGTTGCCAATGCCTCTTTTATAAGCTCAAAACTTCTTTTCCCATTGTTAGTCCAGCTGAAAGGTACATTCTTTCTCAGCATATGAGTTAGTTGACTTAATAAATCAGCAACGTTAGGGATAAACCTCCTAACAAAGTTAATCCTACCCATAAAACTCTGCAAACCTCTTTTATGTGCTGGTAGAGGAAGGGCTAAGATAGCACTTATTCTTTCAGGGTTGATAGTAATACCCTGTTTAGATACCACATAACCAAGCAATCTTCCTTCATGAACAACAAACACACATTTTTTGGGATTAAGTGATATCCCGAATTCCCTGCATTTTTCAAAAATTTGCCTCAAATGATTCAAATGATCCTTGGCCTCCTTAGAAAAAACAGTGATATCATCAAGATAGACTAAGACTATCTTGTATATTAAACCCTGAAAGGCCATATCCATGGCCTTTTGAAAGGTTGCCCCAGCATTAGATAAACCAAAGGGCATTTTTAGATAGGCCATGGTTCCCCATTTTGTGGTGAAGGTTGTTTTGTACCGATCTTCCCTTTTTATCAATATCTGGTTGTAACCAGAATAGCCATCTAATAAGGAAAACCTTTCAGACCCTGAAACTACTTGAAGTATCTGCTCCATAGAAGGCAGAGGATGACGGTCTTTTAAGGAGGCCCTATTTAAATCACAGAAATCTACATAGTCTTATTTCACCATTTTTCTTTCTTACTGGTACTAGGTTTGAAACCCGTGAGGTATGCTTGATGGGGAAAATAATGTTGCTTTCAATCAACTTATCTAGTTCCTTTTTCATCAAAGGCTCTAAATTAGGATTCAAGGGCCTCTGTCTTTGCCTAACAGGTTTAACATTAGGCTCAAGTTCAATGGTATGTTGAGCAAGCTGGGGATTAAATCCCTTTAAGTCAATATATTTCCAAGCAAAGATATCATTAAATTATTGACAAAGCTGAATAAAAACATGCTTCTCTTCAGCTGTACATACCTTGTCCAACTTAAGAAGCTTTTATTTGAAAACTTCAACTTCTTCATAGTGATCTTGCTGAACTTGAATACTCCCCTTGGGCTTTCTAGCTTCATCATCAGTATTAAAAACAGATTCTAAAGTGACCAGGCCTTTAGGCAACTTGTTTTTTAGCTGAATAATCTGGTCACTGTACTGGTGATGTAACTTTTCCTGATTGGTATGTGAGAACTCAGCTTCCGCTTTTAAAAATGTTAGAAAACCAAAATCTGATTGCAAACCAGAATAGACCTTCCATAGAAGAGAAAAACAAAAAAGCAGAAGCTTTGCATAAAAACATGCAATTTGATATATTCGAAAGTACCATTAATTACAAGAGATAATTTGTTTTATAAAAGCAAAAATGCAACAACCTAATCTTATCTTGAGCAACAAGATAGCTCAAAAGATAAAGATAAGATCCTATAACCTAGGAATTAAATAATGCCTAACTTATGCAAGCGTAATTAAATATTAATTACACTAACACCCCCGATAAGTGCAACTTAGGAGAAACAAATTATTATGCAAATATGAGTCCCAACAACAAGGACTGATGAGTTACTCATGTACAAATGCAAACAAAAACACCTTCCACGCAAGAGATCTGCAAAACAAATGTGCAATTATCTTCAACAAGAAAAAGCTACAAAAGAGAGAAAACTTTCAAAAAGATATATTCGAAAGTACCATTAATTACAAGAGATAATTTGCTTTATAAAAGCAAAGATGCAACAACCTAATCTTATCTTGAGCAACAAGATAGCTCAAAAGATAAAGATAAGATCCTATAACCTAGGAATTAAATAATGCCTAAGTAAACTTATGCAAGCGTAATTAAATATTAATTACACTAACAAAAAAATTGACAATCTGTTGATCACTATCAAAGACTTGCCAGTGCATATTATTATTAGGCACAGTAGGCCTAACTACAATCTTGATATGTTGATTCATTTTATCACTACAAATCTCCTTTGGAATATCGTGTTCAACTCCCACATCAACTAATCTATCAGCATGTTTATTCTGAGCTCTAGAAATGGAAATCAAATTAAATGCTTCAAATCCCTCTAAGAGGTCCCATACCCTATTCCTGTATGACCTGAGTGTATCATTTTTAATAGCATTAAGCTTTCTCACCTGATTAACAACCAACTCGCTGTCACCATAAACTTTTAGACAGCTGATACCTCTCTGTCTCGCCCACTCCAAACCCTAGACTAGAGCTTCATATTCAACAGAATTAATAGAGCAACTAAAACATAATCTGAAAGCTTGATAGTACTTCTGACCTTCTGGTGATACTAGCATACATCCACCACCGGTACCTACTCTACTCCTCGAGCCATCAAAATACAGCTCCCATAGATCATTTTCATGCTGCTCACTATGTTGTCCCTTGTTTTTTTCAATATTAGGCATAAAAGAGTCAGTCTCATGCATCATATAAATACCGATGTCAACCTCTTCCAACTGCTTACCTGTGCCCACCTCATGAGCTTGAGGTGCCCACTCTTTAGGAAGAATATCTGATGTTCTTTCTATTTGAATCTCAGCCTCTTGAACATTAGGCTGCTCCACTTGTTCACTTGTAACCAAGTTGGCATTGATAGGAGACGAATTGTAAGGCTCAACATGAACCTTGGCTATGGGTTCTAATTTAATAGTGGCTCTAGTGCCATATCTAGTTCTGAAAAGCATGTGAGACCAATCAGAGAATAGGTATCCACCTATCTTGGCCGTAAAATCCCTAGATAAACAAAGGACAAAGTACGAGGGTAACTGAATAATATATATATATATATCCTGTGGTATTGCAAAGTTGGGACAGGCATGTAGAGTAAAGCTCAAATTTTTAATGACCCCTACTGTGTTCATAGCAGTACCATCCAATTGCACTACTCCCTTTTCTAGTGGCTCATATTCAATTCCCAACTTATTGATAATTTGTTTGGGCATAACTGAACTACTAGCCCCTAAATCAATCATACAATTATGAACCAGATGATCTCTTATAATCAATGACAAATAAAAAGGAGGCGGCTTGGTCTTAGCAGCTTGCTGTTCATTATTACTAACCGTAGTGTTAGCTAATGCAACCTTCTCCTTTTCTACACTAGGCTCCTTTGAGACACTTAAACTTGATAAGGCAGATTGAAGCAGGTCCTTTTGACTCAGAATACTCAGAGAATCCCATATTGACATGGGTACATTAATTTTTTCATATGCTCCAATATATTGAAAGATGTAGCAGGTTTAACTTGAGCTTTGGGAGGAATAACATCACCTTTAACTGAAGGCACTTGGGCCGATGAATTGAACTGTTGCTTGCCTACCAGAGGCTAGCCCCTTGGTAGCATTCTGATTCTGGTTCAGCCCTTGTTTTGTTTGAGTTTGAATTGTATTAGGTTGATGTCCTTTATCTATTGCCCTCTTCTTACTATGTGTATTATGTGCAACTAAAGAATCAACATGGACCACTCCACAAAATTCTTCCCCTTGCCAGTTTAGGAATGTAGACTCATGTGCCCGTTGCTCTCGTCGTTGTACTTTAGTTGCTACAGGCACACTAGACTGTGTTGTTGAACTATTTTGAACCATCAAGGCTTGGTTAAGCAACCCATTTACATAGGTACTCTGATTATGGGGTTGATTACATGGAAAACACCACTCATAATCCTGGACTAAGTTGTTATGGACAGGGGCAAGTTCTTTGGAAGTGCTTGCAACATTAGAGTCATAAGTTTTATATGGCCTTGGGTTAGAAATGGATCTTTGGCCCTGATTATAAGGCTGATAAGATGGTTTTTTGGTCTGAATTTGCTAGTAATTAGACTGAAATGAGGGTTGGTAAGGCTTAAAACCTTGATTTTGTTGTTTTATTAAATTAACCATCTCATTGCCAAAGGTCGTTAGAAGGCCTTTAATCTCTTGCAGTTCGCTAGACTGAACTGGAAATACGTTTAATTGACCATTAGGCTGAGTATCAGGTGTTGGAAATGCTGGTGTACTTGAATAATAGCCAAAGGAGGTAATTGCATAGGGGTTGGAGGTTGAAAAGTGGGAAATATTGGCATAGGTGGTCTTGGGGCAATTTTACCAGCCTGTATGAGGCTGTTTTCAGCTCTAACGGCTACACTATATGCTGCAGGAAGTGTATCACCTCCCATTTATTGAATCATCACATAAATATCACTATTTAAATCTCTTAAATAGTATAAAAATGCCTGATTAGTAGTAGGTATTACCGTTTGTGGGATTCTATCCCACGTCCTCTGGAAACGGTGATTGAAATCTGACATAACTTCATGTGGAGCTATTTTGATTGTAGACAGCTGCTCTGCCAATGACAAGTGGTCTGATTTATCTTCAAAAAACTTGCACAATCGGCTACCTAACTCATCCCATGTTGTTATGGAGTTGACAGGCAGGCCTTTGAACCATTATAAGGTTTTTTCTTTAAATGATGCTGCTAGCAATTGAAGCGCAACATTTTCTTCAGTCACATGGTGAACAACACACAGGTTGGAAACATCTTTTATATGCTCTGTTGGGGTGGTATGATCCTCCCCAT
Organism: Sequoia sempervirens; assembly: GCA_007258455.2. Lineage (NCBI taxonomy): Eukaryota > Viridiplantae > Streptophyta > Pinopsida > Cupressales > Cupressaceae > Sequoia > Sequoia sempervirens. Next base: position 8,042 of record VDFB02128060.1, read on the forward strand.
AAAAATATGGGAGACTTCTTAAAGTAACAACAAGAATTTCATCATGCTGGGTCAGATTCAATGGGCTGCCTCGGTTAAAAGCAACAAATGGCTGATTTCTCACTACCAGAATCATTCTCGCTGGGATATTCCTAGTAATAACAACAGGAACAACAGTATGTCCTCTCACAGTAGGATTCGACTTGGATCTTCTGAAATAAACAAATATCTTTTGAATCTTTTGGATTTCTCTCCCCCTTCTTCTAAGTGGGGACAACTGCAAATACTCAAAAATAGATGGATTACTCCTAGTTTGCACTCTTCTCATGAGCAGTAATGCATTGGAACTGCTAAATCTGAGCTCGGAGTCACCAAGTATGCTAACATTCGACTCTTAAGACTGCAATTTTTTGCTACACATACCAAACAACAATATGATAATTTTGAGTTGAGACTAAAAATAGCTCTCAGTCCCACCGGGTGTGCCAAAAACTGTTGTCAAATAAAGTTTGCACCCTTGCTAAGCTATCAACTATAGCAACCTATTGACACATGGGAACACTTCGATGGTTGTGGGTGACCTGGGAATGAGGTGAACCTCCAGATTATGGGCTGGTTCCCCTTAAGATAACTTGAGAAAAAAAAAGAATGATGAGGAAAAGAGTAAGAAGGATATACTTGAATTTAAAACCTATCACCAACAGGTGATACACCAAAGATAAAAATATGACAATACTATAGAAAACTCACAGAAAATCTTAATAGAGCTAAACAATCTCACAATACAGAGATTTAAGTTAATAAAAATGAGTCTATGTAAGATTTTGACTGTTCTAATGCTTAATACAAGGAAAACGAAGATGTTTTCACAAATAGAAATACAAAAGAAAGAGATCACTAACATAAACCAGCTTTATGACATAATATCCTTTACATCCAGTACTGAAGGAATCTGATAAAATAGGGGATTACACAAGATTTTACCATGCAACTCACAACCAATACTAAACAACAAAGAAAATATGTGAAGGAAATGACTTTTTATTAAGAAAAATAAGGAGTCTCTTTGTTACAGATCTATATTATTCATGAAAATGAGTTACAAAGGTCGAATAATGCTCTTTTACCAATCTCCTAACCAAGAACCCTATACAAAAAAGGCAAAAATGTCATATATACTACCAAAGGGTGTCGGCCCCTGCCCCAAGGTTTTACAAAAATGAGTCGGCGCCTGAACATGTCGGCCCTAGAATCACTTTGGAATGAATTCAATGAGGCATTAAATGCGCATCCCCCCCATGTTGGTGAGAGATCACTCTAGGGATGTCTTTAGATCTTTTACAGCCATCGTCAGTAACGCAACCTTTGAATCCGTCATTAAGACTTCGTCAGACATTTTGAATGCTCTGCGACAAGGTCATTAATGTCGACCCACTTTTGCCAGTCGACATCCCAGCTATTGTTGTGACTCATGGTTTCTTCTTCTTCAGCCTCCTTCTCACTCCAAATCTTTCCTCAAATCGACCATCTTCAAGGAGCAGTCAGATTTACCAGTCAGATCCAAACGCCATTGCTTCACCGAGCCAACCTATGCTGCGCACATTCTTGACGGTCAAAGGTAGCTTCCTCAGAATCACATGTTGGTGAGACACTAATTGTGTCTCCCTGATGTGAGCACATTATATAGTAGCTATCGACATATCTTGGAACTATCAGCGGGACCTCCTATCGAGCTGCAGAAGTTAGATCGATATCCATTTCCATGGGCAAGTTGGTCGCTATCGGCAAGACTCCCTTCTTTCGGTAGGACCTCATAGCGAGCTCCTTTCTTCTCCTCGAGCTCACTTAATTTCTATAGGATCCCATCAGGTTGGTGAGACACTATGTCGAAGGCAAGATCCTTCGGCGAGCTTGCTCCATTGTCGGGGAGACTTTTACAAGTCGGGGAGACATCATAGCGACGGCACAACTTTCACCGAGACCACCATTTAGTCGCCCAGACACCATCGGGTCGGGGAGACTTCTCTCTGAACTTATTTTATTTCACCGAGACCACCCTATTATCGGCATGACATCACCCTGATGGCCAGACATTATGGCGATGTCATCTATATTGGTGTGATCTTTCGCATTGGTGAGACCTCTGGCGAACACAAACCACCTCTTTGGGCTCAAAGATTTTCCTTCGGTGAGACACCAATGTGTCGGCGGGATCTTATAGCGAGGTCTTCATTTCCTAGCGAAGGCACTCTTTTTGCTAAGACTTTCCAAAACTAGCGGGGTGGGGCGGGGCCAAGACGACACCGGAACCAGGACCAAGGTCGAAACAGGAACGAAAGCAAAAACAGATGAATCTCGACGGAATCGGGATCGGGACCAAACCCTCCCTTGAAACTTTCTTCAAGTTTCAGTTTTGGATTCCGACCCGGTCCCGCCCCTGATAAAACTCAAAAGAAGGAAAGGACGAGAAGGAAGAAAGACGAACAGAAGAAAGCACCTCTAGGGAAAAATACAAGGAACAAAGGAAAAAGAACAAGGCCGGCAGAACCGAGATTGGGACAAAGGCAAAACCAAAGAGTCGGCAGAACCAAACTCGGACCTGAAACTTTTCTGAAGTTTCAAGTTTGGATTCCATTCTAATCCCGCCCCCAACAATATACAAGGCGCGAAGGAAGAAAGAAAAACACAAGGAAGAACAAAGAGGAGACATCCCCCGACTACCAGCAGCAAAAAAGCAAAGAAAAAGCGGAACCAGGACCGAGACTGGGGACGGAACAGGAATTGGAACTTTTTGGAAAGATTCATCGCTCGGTTTCGGTCTGCGTCCCGAGTCCAAGAAAACAAAGGAAAGGTGGGATCGGAAGCAAGATCGATCCCGGTCAAAACACAGCGAGGCGGGAGCGGAGCCAAATCAGACATTGAAACTTTCCTCAATGTTCAAGATAGGATTCCGTCCCGAACCCGACTCCGACACCATACAAAGACGATGAAAAAAGGACAAGAAAGGAAGAAAAGAAGAGAGGAAAAACATCCCACAACCAGAAAATAAAAGAACAAAAGAAGAACAAGCAAACAAGACCGGCGAGACCGGAATCGGAACAAAAATGGAAAACTAGAACTTTTGGAAAAGTTCTAGGTTCAATTCCTTTCTGACTCCGACCCCGATAGAACAAAGGGTAAAAGGGAAAGAAGAAAACAAGGAAAAAGAATAAGATGAAGACCCTTCAAAATTGAATACTTGCACGCTGGGATCAACCCTTGTGGGAGCCACATTTAATCCACGTGTCAAATTTTAAAACATAATTTCCCCTAGAGTTGCACAAGAAGCAAACAAGTTAGAAGGTATGTAACCTGATACAAATGTTCCTCCATTTGGTCTTCGAGGACACCTGAAAGCACTGGTTACCCTGCCTGATTGAGCCCGTAGGTGAAAAATGGGTAACAGAAGTATTGTTTTAAAGCTATCTTACCCCTATCTACAAAAAAAGGGGATTTTTTTTATTTTTAAAACACACCTAATTCTAAAACAACAAAATAAAATATAAAGGCCAAAAATAAGCTCATATCTCCATCTTACAAAAATGGCCAATGTTGAAGTTGTCAATTACCAAAAATAACATGTTACACATTAATGACTTTGAAGCAACTTGAGGTAATTTTTTGCACATGAATTGGTAGATATTTAAAAAATGTGATTTTTAATCACACAAGGATCAATGACTGTAATGGTTGTTTGTATCTTCTATCACTCTTGGAGGCTAGAAGTCTCTTGTCACAATAGACCTAGGTGCTAAAAACTATGCTTGACTACTGTTGTACTTGAAAACCATTCATATTGGCACTGAATACTCCTTAGAAAAATTGAAGCATCATGAACAAACAACCTTGTTTCTACTATGAACAACATATAGGAATTCATTTTTTAAGCGTGCAAGGGTAATTGCCTACATATACTAGAGTTTACATGCATGTATACCTATTTTATGCTTTAAAACTGATTGATTTATTATGGCAGAGATCACTTACGCTTTAGCCATTCTTCTCACCTGCTAAGAGGAGTTTTGTGTTGAAAAATCACTCCCAAAGTGCACTGGAGGAGTTTTACGTGGCATTTTCCAATTGAAAAAGTGCCACAAATCAAGATTTTAAATCTAGCTAAGAGGCAACTAAGTTTTTTCCATTTTTAACTTATGTTGGTGGAACTTCTAGTGGATTTTGCCACTCAAAAGTGTGCCACATTTTAACCTATGTCATTTTCCTCTAGTTGGTGGAGTTTTTTGTGGTTATGCCCACTGAAAAAGTGCACCTCATATTAATTTATTTTCATGCTTACTTTAGGCTCTTTTCACTTAACCTCTTGCCACTTTTAAATCTTCTTGGCAAAATTTTTAAGTTGTTTTTCCACTCAAAAATTGTACCTCACCTTTCCCAAAGCTATTCTCAACACTTAGGCACATATTCATAACACCTTTGTTGACATTTTTGTTACCCAAGCGTTTTTTCCTTAGTTCCTCACCATGCTTCATATCCTACGTGCACTTTTATAAACTGTTTGCCACTTTTTTGGGCAGCCTTCTTGTTATTTTGAGCCATGAAAATGTGTGCTTTATCTTTTGAACTGACATCCTTTGCGTTAGGTGCACTTTACCTATCATTTTTACATATATTTTTTCTTGGGTTTAGATCTGATAATTCACTCTCAATTCCGAGATTTAGGTGAAGGTTTGGATGACATTTGCCATGATAAAGCATGCCTACCTTAGGTCTCATTTTTTTCCCTTTTAGCTAAGTTCTGATTACTAATGTAATTACAATGTTTTTTATGAAGTAGAGATGAATGATGGTTTTTTCTCTCTAAAAGTACAATTACTTAATTTGAGAAAAGTTTTATTAACTTATTGCCACTCTTTCATATGATTTGACAGATATTTATAGTGGTTAAATCCACCCAGATATGTATCATACTTCACTCAAAGGCTTGATATCATACATAGGCATGGGTTCATAATGCATTTTCCATGGTTTTGATGTTGAAGGTGCAAATTTATTAGGGTTTTGCCTCTGAAATAGTGCACCTTTAGCCCTTTAGTGCTGGGTGAAGATCATCAATCACTTTTCCATCTTAAAACTTGCTAAATGGAGGAGGCTAGTGGCATTGCCACCTCTAAAGTGAGCAACCTTTAACAAATTTAAGTCTTATCAAGTTGGGAATCGATCACTAATCAATCTACCCTTTTTTGGAACTAGAGCTTAGTTTTCTTTGGTTTCAACCACATAAAAATGTGCCCTAACTTTATGTTTTTACTTATTTGGAAGAATTCACTTAGATCCTTGTTATTGTTGCTAATTAGGCGAACTAACTCCATGGTTGGGCCTAAAACAATATGTGCCAAGGGAAAAGAGTATTTCTAATTCAAACCTCATGCCTTAGCCATTCCATAGTCCTCTTTCTTTCGTTGTAGTCAACACCAACCGAGAACTTCATTATTTTCTGCTCTTGCATACTATTATTTAAATGTCATCTTTTATCAGACTTTTTTATGATCACTTCTCTCTATCTTAGCAAAGAAAATACAATGACAAGATGACTTAAAAAACTAACTACGAGAACCACAATTAATTGGATGGATACAAGATCAAAAGTAAAATGATGACAAAAGGGAGCACAAGAGATGAGTTTCATATGGATACCAACATGAGGATAGGTTGTATCTATTTCCATTTAAGTTCTATATATTGATCTATTTCATAAAAATAAAAATAAAAATTAACCGAATAACATTGACTTTCATCATGAATCCTCATTTGCAGTCATCAAGCCACTGGAAGGAACATTGTTTCCTTTTATTTTATTCCTGACATAGCAGCAACTAAAAGTTTTCATGTTATTTTCAAAATTGTTGGTTATTTGATGCTAGCTTAACTTTTCTTGCAATGGTTGTATAGGATGAAAACAATAGCCATATCAAACTCATTTTTCCCAAGTCCTCCTCTCTCAAGGTTAACAATATCAATCTCACTAATAGTGATTACTAAGAAAGGTAATTCCACCAACTCTATCAAACAGTTTACTATAGGAACAATAAAAGTAGACGCTTTGAAAGGAACTCCATGAAAACCAAGCTCTCTAAATGGTATATCAAACTCTAGTTCAAAATATTTTAGATGAGGTTGCTCCCATAGCTCTTACTCGCTTGACAAATCCTTGAAACTCTGCATTGATTTTATTTTTCCTGTCCCTCTCTTGTTGCTCTTTCTCAATTTCATCAGGATCATACATTGACCTTCTTTCCCCTCCTAAAGTTTGGACCACATCCATTACCTCCACATAAAACTGGACATCCTTGGTCTTTTTGGTTCACACCATGATATGGTTATGCAAATGAAAATGAAGCAAAGTAATCATCTCCTTCTCTGCTGGCTAGAAGAATGCATGCTTAATGTTTTGATACATGATATCAACTCTCTCTTCTGCTCTCATGGTTGAATACCGAAATCCATTATGGTGGGCCTCTAGAGTTCCAGTCATCTTTCTTCCTCTTCCACCAAATGCTGGCATATTTTACTAATGTTTATTAGAATTGTTGCATGTTTTACATCATTGGAATGACATATTAGTTGTAACTTTTTTGAAATTTTATTATGGTATGTGCACTTTGATATGATGTAATATGATCATGGTTTTATTTCACATGTTGTAATATTAGATATATAACAGAAAAATAAATTATTGCATGAAATAAATAATAAATTTTCATTTTAAATGTTTTTTTGTTGTAAAACACGGGTCTTCTAGAAGATCAAGATGATCCTCATGATATATAGATCTAGAATATGTTGGTTCTGGTATAGACAACATGGCAGAGGATGATGATGACACAGATACAAAAGACACCGAGGCTGATGACGATGATGATGACGACGACGACGATCATGATGGTGATGATGATGATGATGATGAGGCAGTTGCTGGTAGTAGCCAATGACATTCATGATCATATAGGTTGCATCATGGATCATTGTTGATATATCGTTATGATGCCTCTTTTCATGGTTACTATCATATGTATCATTTTCACGGTCTGCAGTACCATATTATTGAGTTGTATCATTTTGACATGTATCATTTTGAATTGTATCATTTTGAGTTATATAATTTATCATTTTTACTTATATCATTTGTACATGTGTCATTTTGACTTATGCCAACTGTTGGACATGTATCATTTTGACATGCTATTAATCTAGTGGCATATTTGACTCACTTGTTTTGATCCACTTATATAGATATTTGACTCGTTTTAATTATAAATGATGATCATGTTATAATAATTATCTCATTATTTAATCATATGAGTTAAATAATTAAATTACTTACTCTATAATCATATGAGTTATTTAAGAGGCGTGATATATTTAATTAATTAAATTGAAATAAAACATATTAAATTAATAAATGGAAGCAAAACAAGAAGCATTTTTAGAAGCAAAAAAGGAAGCAACAATGGAAGCCAAAGTAGAAGCAAACCAAAAGCAATCTTGGAAGTAAAACTTGGCGTTATCTAGGAAGCAAAAGCAAAAGCAATTTAGGTAGCAAACAAAGAAGTAATAATGGAAGCAATTTTAGAAACAACAAAAGATGCAATAATAGAAGTCATATTAGAAGCAACAAAAGACGATAAAATGGAAGCAAAGCTAGATGCAACAAGCGACGTTATATCGGAAGCGAAATTGGAAGCAAAACTGGAAGTAAAATCATAAGAAAAATTGGAAGAAAAAATGGAAACAAAACCCAAAGCAAAACCAAAGGCAAACTTGGAAGCAAAGCCGAAAGCAAAACTAGAAGCAAACGTGGAAGCACCACAAGAAGCAAAATCAGAAGCCAAACTGGAAGCAACAAAAGTTGGCGCTAAACCCAGCTCTAAATCCAATGCTGAAGTGAACACACCATTTTGTGCCGAGTTTTGTGCTAGCAAAAGTTCCCAAATCATGAACTCAAATACACTAAAATACGGTGCTATTTTAGGTGCTAATTACCTATTTTGTTGTAGTGATATATGCATATATGTATATGTATATGTATATATATGTATATGTATATATGTATATGTATGTATATGTATATATGTATGTGTATGTATGTATATATATCTGTATATGTATATATATATGTATGTGTATATATATATGTATATGTATATATGTATGTGTATGTATGTATATATATATGTGTATATGTATATATATATTTATGTGTATGTATATATGTATATGTATATATGTATATGTATATATGTATGTGTATATATACATACACATACATATATACATATATATACATAGACATATATACACATACATATATACATATACATATACATATACATATACATATATATAGATATACATATATATACACACACACACACACATATATATATATATACATATACACATACACATACATATATACCAAACTGTGAGGCCAATTTAATAGCTAAATCAAAGGTTGAATATATTACATTTATGACTGTATTTTTGAGGCCGCATACTACTCTTGCTTTCCAGGCAATATGAACTAATATTCTGCAAAATAATGCACATCCATTAAGTCGATAAAGGGTGAAAGACTTAGTTGACGCCTTATGAGAATTGTCCTTGACTTAGTAAACTCTTATCACCATATCATTGAGTAATATCAACAACTGTTATAGATCATGAGCAATAAGTCAACTACTTGGTCAAACTGTTTAATGTGTGAGTCGACTCATGCCAAGAATTAGTCAATGCAAGTTGTGTTAGATATTTGATATTGATTGATTCAAATATATTGAAACCCACTAACTATTGGAGAGTGAGATATTTACCTTGGCGCCACCTTTGAAACCAATTTGTTGTAGATGTTATTTTAAAAGGAAATTCAAATTATATCTTTCAATCATGTGTTGATTTGAAATAGTCTCTTACTACTATCATTAAAAGAGGTTGACCTGTAGCATGGTTTTGTTGAGTATGTTCTTCTTTATGTGCCACCTTTTAGCTAAGTGGAGTGAGTAGCTATGCATGGTGATTGTTGTCAACACTCATGCCTAATATGTAGGGTGATAAGCTTCTTTGTTGTTGTATAAATAGTAGAGAAAACTCACTTGTTTGGGACGCATTCTATATGCATTGTGCTCAACATTTTATACATTTTTCTCTACAATTCTTATCTACAATATTCTACTTTATTAGTGTGTGAGAGAGAGTGAGTTGTGAAAGTATTGGCTTACTGAGTGAAGTACATTATCAACCTGAGAGAAGGGGGAGTTGGGTATTGGTAAGTCATCCTTAGCGTAATGTGTCTACATTAGTAAGGGTCTTGATTACTATTGAATGCATGCTTGGATGATGTTTATTTGTTTAAGCTTATGAGTTATTCCTTATGTACATGTGTGTGTGTATACACATGTGTTAACATTGTGAATACATCACTTAGTCGCAATTGTTTGATTATTGAATGGATTATGGCTTTATTGCTTTGTACGATGAGTATATATGTGATTGGATATATGTATATATATATACATATACACGCATGAGCATTAATGCTTATATAGAGGAGCGTGTGTGTATATATAAAAATATATGTATGTATATAATATATTATTATTATTGAGTGAATTCTTCCTTATGAGTGTATGTACATAGCTACGTCGCTAAGAATATATACATCAAATTATTGAGTATATATATAGGTGTATATGCATGTATTTAGTAATACACACATATAAACATATATATGTATTGATATATGATATACCTTGAACATATGTATTAGAATATGTTACATATACATATATGTATAAGTGTATATGTGAATGTCAATTTGATCATGTTCAATTGAATATGAAATGTATACATACATAGTGGGCATGAGATATATATAAATATATATTAACATATATATATACATACATATATGTGTGTGTGTGTGTGTGTGTGTGTGTGTGTGCGCGTGTGCATATATATATGTATATGTATATGTGATTATATATATATATATATTTAAATATTATGAATTGCATTGAAGTTGATTATCATTGGCAAACTGTAAGGCCGATTTAATAGCTAAATCAAAGGTTGAATATATTATATTTATGATTGTATTTCTAAGGTTGCATACTACTCTTGCTTTCCACATAATACTAGTATTTTGCAAAATAATGCACATCCATTAAGTCGATAAAGGGTGAAAGACTTAGTTGACGCCTTATGAGGAATTATCCTTAACTTAGTAAACTCTTATCACCATAACATTGAGTAATATCAACAACTGTTACAGATCATGAGCAACAAGTCGACGACTTGGTCAAATTGTTTAATGTGTGAGTTGACACATGCCAAGACTTAGTCAATGCAAGTTATGTGTTGGATATTTGATATTGACTGATTCAAATATATTAAAACTTGCTAATTGTTGGAGAGTGAGATATTTACCTTGGCCCCACCTTTGAAACCTATTTGTTGTATATGTTCTTTTAGAAGTTAATTCAAATTATATCTTTCAATCATGTGTTGATTTGAAATAGTCTCTTACTGTTGTCATCAAAAGAGGTCAACCTATAGCATGGTTTTGCTAAGTATGTTCTTCTTTATGCACCACATTTTAGCTAAGTGGAGTGAGTAGCTATGCATGGTGATTGTTGTTAACACTCATGCCTAATTTGTAGGATGATAAACCTCTTTGCTACTATATAAATAGTAGAGAAAACTCACTTGTTTGGGACGCATTCTATATGTATTGTGCTCAACATTTTATACATTTTTCTCTATAATTCTTATCTACAATATTCTACTTTATTAGTGAGAGAGAGAGAGTGAGTTGTGAGTGTTTGTGAGAGTATTGGCTTACTAAGTGAAGTACATTATCAACCTGAGAGAAGGGGGACTATTGTGGCATAGCTAAATGATCAAGCATAAGCTAGTTGTTGTTGTGGCAGAACTGATTTGCAGCCAATCGATTGGATAAGCAAAAATGGGCATGAGGATAATCTTCCTTTATTTGTCTTAGCTTTTGAAAGGTTGTTTCATGATTTCTTTAATTGGTCTATTGTGAATACTTGCATTTAGGGGAAAATAATATTGCTCTGAAAAGGAATTAGAAGTTCTTATACTATTTTGTGGAGTGCTTGTAATTACTCCATAATAGGAGGGATTGTCTATCTTAGATATTATATACCAGGAATGATGAAATAGGATTAGCTTAAAGAAAGTGTCTTATTACCCCTTTTGCTCCTATATGAGAATGATAGAACGAGAGTTGGATTGAATCATTCACTGACTCAATGCTCTGGGTCTCACTTTCGATAACCCCTGGAGTTGCTGCCTCCACCAAACCTATAGGTTCCCAAAACAATTTGGCACCCCTGGTCTTTGCTGCCAACCCTGCTATCAATATCCCAAAACGCTCATCAAGCCTGAATCAAGCATTTCTTGATGCTTCTTTTCTTCTTTGCTCTAACTAGCCCTTAATCAACTAAAGACCAGTCAATCTCCCATTCTTCCCAACCTTGTTGCAGGGGTGTGAATTTGTTTAGTTGTCTTAAGAATCACTGGCAATAGTCTACTTGTCCTTGCACAATCAATCTCTCATCTATTGCTGCCTCAAAAACCCTAGGGTTTTCAGAGGGTTTGTAGCCATAAGCCCTATTTAGCTTTTTAACCGGGGTATGAGGTTATTTCACCTTTCAGCTCTGTGGATACTCAAAGAAAAACAAGAAAACACCTTGGCTCAAATATGAAGCACACCAATATTTACACGAATTCTGACCCTCTCTGCCATATACAGGGTTAAAGCTGATTTCAATGCATTTTAGAGCTTTCCAGCCTTTTCTTGGACATTTAAAGAACTGTCCTCAATCCTACAACCACCAAATTGAAATACCAATGACTCACGCCTCTTGTCATACCCTTAAAAGATCCCTGCAATCTTTATTCAAACTGTATTGAATAGATTTCATCACCCCTGCGTTGGAGTTGTGCAAAACAATGTTCTTTTCCTAACCGGGCATCAATGCTCGCCTAGGAACTAGTCTCTTTGCATGCCATCCAATATTCTACAGTTTCCTACTTCTATTTTATGTACAGCAATGGAGTCTAGCTTCATTTCCAATGAACTCATGCTTGAGGACAGTGGTAATGCCGCTAAAACTCCATTATCCTATCTTTACCAGTCAAAACTAAAATTTAAAGAAAGACACAGCAAATACTAACTCTGAAATGAATATAATACAGTTCCTACGCTGATACAATGTTTTTAAAACAACTTCATTACATGCTAAACATTTAAAAACTAGTAGTCAACACATTATCTTGCAGAACGCAATAAAAGAAAACAGGGAAAATGGTAAATGCACGCTAAAACTGATTTTCTCTTCTATTCTCCAGAAACTGCCATCATCAAAAGACCACTAATCTGCTCAAAATGTCGGGCTCCTTCTTCCCAAACCGAAAAAAATCAGTTAGGTTAAAAATCCGAGCTCAAAAGTGGCCAAAAAACTCGCGTTTGAAAACACACTGTGTTTTCGAATTTTCCCAAAATCTAAGGAAACGCCTACCAAATGATTCCTAATTTATTCCAAATTAAACCTAAGCTTTAAGAGGGTCCCCTTACACCTTATCAATGGTGTATTAGACCGTACACAACAAAACAAAAAGATTAAAAACATTGTATTAAAATTTATGCTTGTATTTTGGGTGCTCCTGCACCATTCTCCCCCTCTCAGCATGAAGACGAAGAACTGGAAGGTGTCAGCAATGATGGATCAATTCCATGCTTCTTGAAATCTGCTTCTTCAACCCAAGTAGCCTCAGACTCAGGTTTTCCTTTCCATTTGACAAGGTGTTCCATATATGCCTTGTGTCTCGTTGCTTTCTTCACCTTGGACTCCAAGACCTTCTCTGCCTGAGCTTTCTCTTGACTTGGAAGGGGTATATTAGTGATATCCTGAAAGATTTCTTGACTGTTCTGAACTTCATCATTGACTGTACCCTTGTACCGGATCAGATCAGCAATGTTGAACACCGGAGATATGCCCAAATCGGATGGTAACTCCACCTTGTAAGCGTTCTTGCCATACTTGGCTATCACCTTGCATGGTCCTACCCGTTTCATTTGCAATTTGGTGGACATCCCCTTCTGCAATCTGGATTTGTTGAGGTGAACCATCACATAATCACCCACCTGGAACTGCACATCTCTTCTTGTCTCATCAACTTTGTCCTTCAACTTTTGTGTTGCTGATGTGATTGTCCTCTTAACCTGCTCATGAATCTCCTTCATGGTTTGAGTGAAGTCTTCAGCATGTCCACTCCTATTCTCCATTGTTCCAAGGTCTCTAAGCTCACAAATTCCTCTTGGATGCATTCCGTACACAACTTCAAATGGGCTTTTTCCTGTAGTTCTGTTCACACTATCATTGTATGCATATTCAGCTTGGGAAATCACCATATCCCAGGTCTGTCCATATTCCTTTGTCAAGCACCTCAATAGGTTACCTAACACTCTGTTAACCACCTCGGTTTGACCATCGGTCTGAGGATGGTAAGCTGATCCAAATGATAAATTAGTTCCCAATCTGCTCCATAGTGTTTTCCAGAAATGACTCATGAATTTTACATCCCTATCGGAGACAATGCTCAATGGCAATCCATGGATTCTCACAACTTCCCTAAAAAATAGATGGGCAATATAGCTTGCATCGTGTGTGGTCTTGCAAGGAATAAAGTGACTCATCTTGCTAAATCTGTCCACAACTACAAAAACACTATCAAAACCAGATTTAGTCTTGGGAAGACCCACCACAAAATCCATACTCACACACTCCCATGGTCTGTTCGGAATAGGCAAAGGCTGATATAACCCAGCATTGCTAGCTCCCCCTTTTGCTTTCATGCAAACAACACATTGTTCAACATACTTTCTGACATCTCGTGCTAACTTAGGCCAATAGTAAAACCTTTGTACCAGCTCCAAAGTTTTGTTAATACCAAAATGCCCACTAAGACTGCCATTGTGTTTCTCTTGGATCAGATTTTCTCTCATTGATCCTCTTGGGACACATAACAGATTGCCCTTGAATAACAACCCATTTTGCAATGTATACTCAGCATATTGACTGTGAAAATTATTTGCAAAGTCTGAACATACCTTGTAGGCTTCGGAAAAGTCTTCGTCATCACCATAGAGATCCTTAAAACTTTCCAATCCTATGCTTTTCAGCTGTATCTCTTGGACTGTCAACATCCTCCTGCTTAATGCATCTGCCACTTTGTTTTGCTGTCCCTTCTTATGCTTAATGGTAAATGTGAAAGCTTGAATGTACTCCATCCATTTCAAGTGCCTATTGCTTATCTTCTCCTGGGTATTGATATAACTGAGTGCCTGGTTATCCGTGAAGACCACAAATTCTTTGGGCAGCAAATAATGTCTCCATTTCCTAAGGGACTGCACTAAAGCATAGAGTTCCAGATCATAGGTGGAGTATTTTTGCTTAGCTTCATTAAGTTTCTCACTAAAGAAGGCTACAGGTCTACCTTCTTGACTAAGGACTCCTCCTACTGCTACTCCACTTGCATCACACTCAACTGTAAACAATTTATCAAAACTAGGCAATAACAAGATAGGTTGTGTTGCCACTTCTTTTTTCAACTTTTCAAACCCTTTATCAGCCTCTAGTGTCCACTTAAACTTTGTTTTCTGACCACCCTTGATTGTATCTAACACTGGTGCACATATACCACTAAAATTTCTTATAAACTTCCTATAAAATTGAGCCAAACCATGAAAACTCCTTACCTCAGTTGCTGTGGTTGGTGTAGGCCAGTTTAGGATAGATTCTACCTTACTTGGATCCATCTTCAACGTTCCTTGAGATACCACAAAGCCTAGATACACAAGCTCTTGTTTGAAGAACTCACACTTCTCAAGGTTGATTGCCAACTATTCTTCTTGCAACCTTTTGAGTACCATCTCTACATGCTTCAAATGTTCTTCTGCTGTCTTACTGAAAATCAGTATGTCATCCAAGTAGACTACCACAAAAATCCCTGTGAAATCTTTAAGCACCTCATTCATTAGTCTCATGAACGTGCTAGGGGCATTTGAGAGGCCAAATGGCATCACTTTCCACTCATACAAACCATCATTTGTCTTAAAAGTTGTCTTCCATTCATCACCTTCCTTAATTCTGATTTGGTGATACCCGCTCTTAAGATCTAGCTTAGTGTAAAATTTTGCACCTCCAAGGCAATCCAATAAATCTTCAATCCTAGGTATTGGAAATCTGTACCTAATTGTGATTCTATTTATTGCTCTAGAATCAGTACAAAGTCTCCATTTACCTCCTTTTTTTGTTGCCAAAACAACTGGGACTGCACATGGACTAATACTCTTTTGAATCAGACCTTGATTCAGCAACTCTTCCACTTGTCTTGCCACCTCTTTGTTCTGCTCAGGGGTCAGTTTGTATGCTGCTTTGTTAGGCAATGAGGCTCCAGGTATGAAGTCAATTTGATGACTTATTGCTCTCTTGGGTGGTAGAGTGGATGGTGTTCCATCACTCACAATGCTCTTATATTTTTCTAGCAGCCTTTGAACTGTTTTAGGTATGACTGTCTTCTCAGCCTTTTCTTCCTCTTTGGACTGCATTAGGACCACATAACCTTCATTCCCTTGGTGTAGATCCTTGATGAATTCTTTACCACTGCTCAACATAATGTTTGGAACCTTGGACTGCCCCTCATCTTCCTCAACCAATGATTGCAGCTTGAATGTTTTTCCATCTTTCGTGAACTCAATGGTGTTCTCCTTTCCATGATATACAACACCTCTATCATATTGCCACGGCCTGCCAAGAAGAAGATGGCATGCATCCATGGGTAGCACATCACAAATCAGCTTGTCTTTGTAGCCTCCTATTGAAAATTCCACTGTAACCTGCTCATTCACTAAGACACTCTGCCCTTTATTCAGCCATGTGACTTTGTAGGGATTGGCATGAGGTACTTTCTGCAATTTTAACTTATTTACTGCCTCCTCAGATATTATATTGTCCGTAGAACCAGAATCTACTATAACCTTGCATACCTTTCCCAATATCTTGCACCTTGCTCGAAACAAAGCTCTCCTTTGCTTGGGTTCTTCCTTGACCGGTTGTCTGATCAGCACTCTACTAAACATTAGACTTTCACCTACTTCTGATTCTATATGACTGATCTCAGGTGTCTTTACACTCATGGTGTCCTCTTGTGCATAAGCTACTCTTTTCTCATTGCTAGATGAAGCTTTCTCCGGGCACCTATAAGCTGGATGGCCTAGCTGATTGCAGTTATAACACTTCATGGTGGCAAAGTAAGAGTTACTTCTGCCTGCTCCTCTACCTCTATTTGAACCTCCTTGAGGTCCTCTTCCTCTATTAAAACCTCCTCTTGATGAGGTTTCACCTCCATGCTCAGTAAGCTTTGATTCTCCTTGGTTTCTTTGGTCACCACCTCTTCCTTGGTAACCTCCACGCTGTCCTCTTTGATCTCTGCCTCTTCCTCTGCCCTTTGAGGACTGATCATGCTTCCTTTTATTCCTCTCTTCAATCTTGATAGCTAGCTGATAGCATTGGTGGACTGTCTTGGGGCTGAGCAAAGCCATCTCTTCTTGTATATTCCATTTCAAACCGTTGAGGTATCTAGCCACTTTTAGGCTCTCATCTTCTGCCACATTTGATCTCAAACAAAGCTTCTGGAACTCTTCCGTGTAGGTGTTTACATCTTGGTCTTTTTGTCTTAAACTCTGCCTCTTCTTGTGGAGCTGAATTTCATAATCATCTGGCATATAAGCTTCTTTCACTTTAGCAACCATTCCTTTCCAGGTTGATATGGGCTGCTTACCTTGTTTCTCCCTTTCAGTCTGGACAAACTTCCACCAAGTTAACGCTGATCCTCTCAACCTTGACTTTGCAACCTTCACCTTCTGTGCTTCTGTAACTCCATCACATTCGAAGTGGTTCTCCATTCCTTCTATCCAGTCCATGACTAAGTCAGGTTCCATCTTTCCACTAAATAGTGGCACTCCTTCAAGTGATTTTCCACTCAAAGCTTTTAATGCCTTCAAGAAAGGCTCCTCCTTCAAGACGGGGTCAGGTTCAGGGGTCTTATCTTCCTCTGCAACCTCTTCTTCTTTCGGAATTCTTCCTTCAAACTGTGCACTCCTCACTGCTGCCTCAAGTTGAGCTATTCTTTCCCTCAACTGCTTATTGTCTTCTTCCTGCTCTTCAACCATCTTTGCCAGTTCTGCATTGGTCACCATGGTGGAAGTATCACTTGACTCTATGTCTGACATGCAAGATTCCTTTCCCAAATCTTTAGCTGGGCTCTGATACCAATCTGATAGAATGAGAGTTGGATTGAATCATTCACTCCAAACCAAAAAATCAGTTAGGTTAAAAATCCGAGCTCAAAAGTGGCCAAAAAACTCGCGTTTGAAAACACACTGTGTTTTCGAATTTTCCCAAAATCTAAGGAAACGCCTACCAAATGATTCCTAATTTATTCCAAATTAAACCTAAGCTTTAAGAGGGTCCCCTTACACCTTATCAATGGTGTATTAGACCGTACACAACAAAACAAAAAGATTAAAAACATTATATTAAAATTTATGCTTGTATTTTGGGTGCTCCTGCACTGGTAGCTATTATTGATCTATTCATAGACAATTAGACTATGTGTATAGTGTAAGATATGTCAATGTCTTGAAGCGACTTGGCACTATTATCTAACTATGATAGGAAACCTTGAGGATGATAAGGTTTAGCTTATGAGTTATTATGTGTATAAAGACATAGGTGGGATTACCTATTGAGTAGTCGAGTTGCTACTTGGGTAGTCGTTTTGCACTCTTGTTATGTAGACATAATGTTGACAAGATTCTACTTTAGAATCATCCCTTTTATTAAGGAGTTACACTCTTGAAGGGAAGCACCTATTACTATGATTATGCTCCAATTGAGGTCGATCACTGATGTGGCTGTTCTCTTAATGAGAACCACTTATAGTATGATATATTACTGATTGGAGTCAGTTAGATATTATTAATTACTCTAAGAATAGAAGAAGCTTATATAGCTATACTCTAGATTATAAGTCATACTTGGAACTAGATTGTCTTTTGTAGTGAAGGGCTTGTCTATGTAAAGTTAACTTGTGGACTAGGAAAACTATTATACCAAGGATGGGAGAATCCATAAGATATCATAGAGTTTTTGGAAAGGGAAAGGGAAATAGGTTATTTCTAGGGTTAGGGATTACCTAGGGAAGGAAATTACCTAAGCACAATATATGAACGATCAAGATCCAAATTGAGCTTTTTAGAAGTGTATGTGAATAGAATGACCTTCATTTGAAGTACTGAGTGAGAACACTTTGGCCAAATTAGTGTAAGTAGCCACTATTTACACTGTCAAATTCACTGTGATCTAGATGTATGCATGCTAGTCCTAGATTGTGGGTTTACAAGTTCTAGTCATGTAGGACACAACACTAAGCTCATATAGGCTATTGATACGAGGTTTACCAACCAATCTCTTTGTCGAAGGGTAGGGCCATCTATCGAATGATAGATGTGCAGGGGACTGCATATGAGTCTATGGTTGGTGGAAAATCCCTTGAGTGATGCTTCTCCTCATTAGTTGGCAGCCGAGGTTCACAAATTTTTGTGCTAGTATCAGGGACAACTGGAGTGTTTGAACAACGAGCAAGGACATTTAGAATGTATGCACCAATGCAGTGACATCAAGACCAAATTATATAATTATTGCTAGTTGAAGCTTAAAGTAGCTATGCACATGTCATGTACCCATTTTTATGGAAGGATATAATCATGAATGTTATATTGGAGTTCATTTAATATGATATCTATGTATTGGAAGATTTGTGAAATTGCAATGGAAATTTGGAAATAGTATTATTTCAATTATGCATGTATTACTTTATGGGAAGAAAAAAATTTATTGCTATGTTTTGACATGATGGTTTATTCACTTAACATGGAATCTTGGGAAATTTTACTAAGTAGAACACCCAGGCCATACTCAAAATCTAAGGGAAATCAAGCATATAAACCAAGATGGAGAAGGACAATGGAGGTGAATCAACCATGGCATAAGAATATTGGTAATATTGCTTCATTAATTTATTTTTTTATGTTCATTTGTGCTTAATTTTTAGTTTAGGGCCTTTAGGGTTTAAGTTTTATTGATTCATGCCTTTTACCTTAATTTTACCCTATTCTACATTGGTGAACAACACATTTGACAGATAACATGACACATTTTGTGGTACGACACAACACATTTGATAGATATTGTGACACATTCGCAAAGGCAAAAAATCACATCTATGTCACTGAGAGCCGCATTTGTTTAGCTATAGGACAACTCATTTCATTAGTTTTTTTCATGGTCTTCACTCATTTCTTGACTTCTTTGTTTTTATTTTATCATCTTGATAGAATAATTGCATTATTTCCATTTCGGCATTTTCCAAAATTTCCCAGATTTGAGTATTTTTGTAGCTTTCAAGTTGTGCACCGCATCTATGAGGTTATGAACCGCATTTGTTTCAACCAAGAGCTGCAGTCGCCATCTGGTTTGCCAAAGTCGCAATCTAGTTTGTTGTATTTTCTTATGTGTAGTGAGCTACATCTATGACATTCTGAGTCGCATTTGCCTATTATTGTTCATTAGGGTTTTAATTAGGAGTTTTTCATTTTTTTGTTTTTTCCATCGATAGGGTAGAGGTATTTGTGTTACTGATATTTAGTTAGCAGCTTGTGGCATTTATTGGGACAAGACTTTATTATTAAGACTACTAATCCATGTTATTGCAGAGCTTTATTTTGTTTTTCTTTCTAAGTAGGAACATTTGGATTCAGGACCTAAAAAGAACCAAGTGTCTTTGCTTTATCACATTTTCAAATTGGGATTAAAAAGAATCATTGTTTGCTTTGTCTTGTGATCTTGTTTGTGCTTTGAGGTGTGTATGCTCTTCCCTCATATTTTATATGATCTTGCGAATCAAAAACACTTCTTAATACTTTCATTTTCACACCACACATTTGGTTTTCTAAAGGTTAATGAACATTTGCTACTGTGAGAAAATACATGTGTATGCTCTTTCCTCAGATTTTTATATGATCTTGGAGATCAAAAGCATTGTATTTGTATTGCTTTTGTATAACCATTTAGAAGGGCATGCCTTTGGAAAAGTAATCACTCTAATGGGTACGACCCAAAGCAGTTTTTCTCTCAGGCTGTTGAAACATAGGAAAATGGGGGGTGCACCTAAATGGATTAACAAGATGATGAACCTCAATTTTTAGTAGTTATTTCATTCAATTATGCATAGAAGAACATCAAAAAACAAACCTAACTAATATAACAATAAAAATGTATGATTTAAAATGGTAAAGTGATGTGTACCTATTGGAAAAAGTGCTTTTTTGGGCCTCACTAAGGACCCATTCGCCCTGTGGCAAATGGGTCCCTGGCAAGGTTCTAGAAAATCAATTTATGAGTTTTGTTCTTCAATGTCTGCACTCCCAGATCCCAGGTGTTTAGCTCCCAAAATTTGGGAATAAATTTTGTAGAAAACTTTCTATGATCTTGCAAGAAAGATGACAACTTTGACAACTTTTCCAACTTTTTTTCTCCACTTGATCTTAAACCTAAAACCTGCAATTGCACATCAAAGAGGAGAAAAAAGTTGATTGTTAGGGAATAGGGGTTTGTCTTGGTCAAACCCCGTTTTGGTAATTAAGCCTTGAAATAAAACTATGCATAAAGGAACAATGTAATGCCACAACTCACCAATCCTCAATTGAATCTTGGAGTACAAATCAACAATCTTGCACTAAGTGGCCTTAATGAATGTAGATCTTGATCACAACACTTGATTAGAAACAACGCCTTGAATATGCTTGAATTGGATCTTCAATGCTACATCAACACATTAGCTCAACAACATGCACGATGCACTATGCCTTCAACATGATGAAATGGATCCTTGATTGCTACAATAAACTTTAATAATCTTCCCTTGAATGCCTTCTTGAATGCTCTATAATATTCTTGTGAAAATACTCTTGATTTCTCATAAAAATTCTTAGGTGAAACTAAGTGAAATAGCCTTGTATTTATACATAACTTAAGATTAAATCTTGAAATTCAAATAACACAAGCCGACATCAGATCTAGGATTTGAAATCATTAAAATACTACCAAAAACATATCCCAAGGGGGTTTCCTAAGTTAAGTGAGGACCCATTCACCATAGGGCGAATGGGTCCTACCATAGTTAACTAGGACACATTTTAGGGATGTGAAATGTTATGTCAAAAGGGGGTCTTAGGACCTAGTGAGGAACCATTCACTAGGTGGAAAATGGGTCCTAGGTCACTAGCCTATGACACATTCCTTGTAAAATTAAGTGTTATGTAACATTATTTAAGAGTGTCGAGCTTTATCCCTCAGAAAATGCAATTAATTAGGCTTGGATTTAAATTTAAGGGACCAATTAAGCTCAAATTAACCTCAATTAATTAATAAGGCCTTGGATTAATGTGAAAGTGTAAATATACACTTTACAACACCCTAAATAAGGCACCATTAAGTCCATTTCATTAAAAGGGGCCCTAAACTTAATGTGAAGTTGTAAAACACATTACAACACTAAATCAAGGCAACATTAGGCTCATTTTAATATTAATTATTCATTCCCAAGCTAAGGAAAAAGGGATACTTTTTTCGTTACTACAGCTGCTATATAAAAGGATAAGGCTAAAGCCAAGTCCAAACTGACATTAGCCTTCGCTGTATAGTGCCAGTCCAAAAGGGGAAGTACTCACATTTATGTGTGGTATTCAGATGTACCCAAGTAGGGTTGGTTAAAGCCTTAAGTGGCTTAATGGATGCTTGCGAGGTGTCAAGTCCCCAAGTAGTGACTAGAAACCAATTAGTTAGAGGCCCACCCTTATTGATTGAATTATTTTTGGTGTCATTCTCAGTCCAAAGGTGTATCGTCACAACCTTGAAGTTACTCACCATATGGCTCCCTTGAGATGAGACAAAAATCCCCAACTTAGCATAAGCTACTTGCTTACTTGTAGCTTTTTGTGGAGAGGGTGATTGGGTCATCCTTCCAATTTTGGAGGCCCCTATCTATCCTCTCTCATAAATACAAGAGTGAATACACCCCCTGAAGGTGTCCCTACACTTGCATAAAAGCATATTCCAAGTTGTGGGCCTGATATTTACTGCCATTGACCTTAGGGATAGAAAGTGTTTTATGTGTGTGAAGTGTTTTTTAATTATGATTAGGCTTGTGGAAATTGGGGTGAATAACCTTTGAACATACACATTACACTCATAATATTTTTCACTCAACAACCAAGACTTGTTTTTAGATTGTTTTTTGTGTCTTAAATCACATTTCACAAAAACCCAAGACAAAAAATCAATCCAAAACATTCAAAATAGGGTCAAACACACTATTCACCACATCTGCAACTGTAAACCGCAATTGCAAAAACAAAGCATCGGTTTTTTAAAAATTGTGAACTGCATTCATAGAACAATAAAACACATTTGATAGACTATGAATTGTAATTGCTAGTTGACAAAATTTTTGGGAAATTCTTGCATAGTCTTATTTTGGATCAATTTCTGATAGTAATCATCTCATCAGACTACAGACTTGTTCATCTTAGTCCATTCATTTCATAACATTCACATAGGTTGCTATTGCATTCTTTAGTTGCATACACCTTAAGTCAAACCCTGGGTCATCATTAGTTGCATACACTTTTGCAAACTTTAGACTAGGAGACTTATCATGCTTTTGATCAGATCATTATCACAAATTTAGATTGCCTTGACCTTGTCTTTTCATCAATCAATCTTTGTTATTTAAGTTGGTCCTTTAAACTCATGAGTCTAGTTTGAGGTCCACTTTGTCAATCATCGTCATCTTTAGTCTTTGTCCTTTTTAAGGTCTTGATAATCAGATTTGTTACTTTGGACTATCTTGGCTTGGTTAGTAACCTCTTCTTAGGTCCACAAAGGTGCTTAATCTTCATCTTCATATCATAACTTTAGTCATACCAGATCCTTGATCATAACATCACATTTTCCTCATTGCATAATTTAGTCTTAGTCCTACTTTAGATTTTGGATCATAGTGACATTACTATATGTCAATTTTGTCTATTGTCACTTCGTACCTTAATCTTGGCCATAAGTGCATCATCATTTGGCATTTCTTATATCTTGAAAAACCCCAAAACATAGCATAGTTGCATACCTATCATTTCATTATCATTCCTTAGACTTAATACCATTCATCAATTCACAAGTCTTATATGGTCCTAATGAGATTACAAAGGAAAAGAAAAGAAATGGACCACACCAATGAAGATCCCTTTTTTAATCTTACTAGCAACGAGAATTTTGGGTCTTCTTCCAATGAGACACCTAAGACACACTCCTCATTTCCAAATCCTTTTGAAAAATTCACAATAAAGGACATCCAAAGACCTTTGACTAAATAAGAAATTGAGGTAGCAACTCAAGACCCTAGTGTGGCATGGTTTGTAGATCATATGCTAGTACAAGACCCAAAATGATTCATAGCAAAATTGTTGCAAAGTGGAGTTAAAATTCCTCATGTTTTTTATGTTAACACACTTTCTGCAACACCAATCAATAAGACTACACAAATCCAAGGACACAATGCATCTACTCCTAATAACACTATCCCACAAATACATGCTACTATGTCGTTAAGAGGGACAACACAAAATACCACAACAGTCAATATGACACCACTATTTGGAACATAAGGTTCACAAGCTATAACACAACCCCCTAGCAATACATTTAATCTATTTGGCCCGTCATCTAATGCTATGGGGGGTTCATGTTCCAATCCTTTTTCAATGGGTCAAAATAAGTCAAATAATAATCCCCATAAATTGTGAAAGGTTTACATTAGTGGGCCTAAGCCACAGACAAACACCACACCAAATGCCAATTTAAATTCAAACACCCAACACATCACAAGGTCCTACCACAAGCATTCCGCT
This sequence comes from Sequoia sempervirens, assembly GCA_007258455.2. Taxonomy (NCBI): domain Eukaryota; kingdom Viridiplantae; phylum Streptophyta; class Pinopsida; order Cupressales; family Cupressaceae; genus Sequoia; species Sequoia sempervirens. The sequence continues at coordinate 32,190 of VDFB02128060.1, forward strand.
ACAAAGCAACACACAAGGTCCTTTTCAACAATATGGCAACCAAAATCCACATGGTCAAACAAGCTCAAGCCCATTACAAATGCAATTCAATATGAATCCCCCACACATCAACCAAATTCCAATTTTCACTTCCAATGTCCAAAATCAAATTCCATATTTCATGTTCATTCCAAACCAAAACCTGTCACACATATTTAGGATCAACACCACTTCATCCACTCCAAATATTGGATTGCAAAACTCAAATATAGGCTCATATCATAATGCAGTCACAAATGCAGTGGACATCTCATTGACTCAAGTTGATGTCTTGACAAACCAGATGTTTGCACTACAAAGACAAGTGTACAAGATACAAATATTAACAAAGTAAACCTACTCCACACAATATTTATGTCCATATCCTTTTGACAAGAGCATATACATGACTCCCTTTCCTCACAACTATGCTATTCTAAACTTCACCAAATATAGAGGAAAGGGAAGCCCAATTGAACATGTCAGGGAGTTTTCACATGGATTGCATAGACATCACATTTGAACATACATACCTAATGAGATTATTCCCAAGAAGTCTTGGAGGACAAACACTCGAATGGTTTTCCCATTTACCTACAAGCATAAGAACATGGGATGAACTAGTCAATAAATTTGTGACACATTTTGCTTACAACATTGAAAATGACATTACCATAGCCATATTGTGTCATACAAAACAAGAGGAACCTGATACATTCATAGCATTCTTCCAAAGATGGAGAAGCCTGGCTAGTCAATGTCCTTGTGAGATACCCGACAAGCAAAGGGTTGTCATGTTCATTGAAAACTTGGTCACATAACTGAAATACCAATTACAAGTCCATTGTTGCATTGTTTGTTGACCTAGTTGAGAAAGGTACCACACTTGAGAAGGCACTCATTTTAAAAGGAGAAATTAAAAATTTCAACAAAAATCAAAACGCCCAAAGTACCTCAAATGACAAAAGCAAGTATTAGGTTTGCAATAAGAATTTCATGAATGATGGAGTTGTAAATGCAAAGGCAATACACAAAGTTGGTCCCATAATTACCCTTAAATGAACTAATGCATCCAATAACCCATCACATGTCCCTGAACAAACAACAAATTCCATCTAGAATAACCAAGAACATAGACCTTAAATGAATTTTCCACCAAGACATTAATACACTCCCTTAGGGGAACCAATCGAATCCGTCTTGAGACAACTTTTGCATTCTAATGTCATCGAACTTCCAGAGGTGAAACATTATGACACAGGGCCTTTCAAACCTTCATGGTGGGATGATAACGCCTTTGTAACTATCATCGTACCAAAGAACACAAGCCTTCATCATGTAGACAACTCAAAAATATAATTTAGGACCTAATCGAGAATGGTGTCATAGAGGTAGAAAACCAAAAAGCAACCTCTAATAGTGACCATACCATCTTTAAAAATCCTTTCCATGAACAGGGGATGGGAAAAGACTCCAATTCGAGTACAAAGACCAACGACCAAGCTAACTTCACCCGTGTCGCCTATGACTATACTTTAAATAATATTCAAGCCTCAGATAACCATGTCAATACTGTCACCATCAAGAAACCAGCAGAATGTGAAATCATAATGCGACAAATCAAGTTAACCATACAAGGTGCTCTTCTTAAACAATAGCCAAAATCCCAATATAATCTCTTAGACCATTTGGGGAAGACAAGGTTTGTTCAGATATCTATCCTTGAGTTACTTTGCATTTCTCTCGAGCACAAAGCTATCCTAGATAAAGCCTTGCAAGACACTTTCATACCTATCAACCTTGATGGCAATCGATTCCAAGAAATGGTGGGATACTTAGCCAACACCCACCATGTCACCTTTTTTTATCAAGACTTCTCCTCACAAAATTCCAACCATAATGACCCTTTACACTTGGAAGTCTACGTCAATAAACATAAAATCAGATGAGTCCTAGTAGATGGTGTAGCAGGATTGAACCTCTGCACTCTAAAATTGATTACAATATTAGGTTTCTTTGAAGCTTTCATGGACTCCTCAAAGAGCATTATCACAAAAGCTTACAATGATGTGGAACACTATTCCAAGGGTTACATATCACTACCTATAAGAGTTGGCCCCCCTATATTGGATACCACATTCCAAGTGCTAGACCTAGATCTCCCTTATAACATCCTCCTTAGTTGACTATGGATCCATGTCATGAAGGCTGTCCCATCCACATAACATCAATGCTTAAATTCCCCCCCACAATGGCACTGAGATCATAATAGCTGGTGATCTCAATCCTTTCTAGTATTGTAGCAATCTAAGAGGAACCCCCAAATAGAAAGTACCAATCAATCAGGAGGGTTCATCATCCACGTCATCCCATTACATTGATTGCTCCACTTTAACCAAAGCATCCACTTTGAAAATTCCATCTTCTGATCCCAATATCCAGGTTCAAGATAGGGGGTGTGGAGAATATCATATGAAGACATCGTATTGTGTCAAAAAATTACCTAAGTCTCCAAAATCCTATGGTAAGCCGATAGCAATTAGAAAGGAACCCAAGGTTATTATTCAAGCATCTCCCACCACAACTTTCACAAAGTGGGGAGAACTGAGCAAAGAAGCTATCAATGAAGAAGACATCACCACATGGTTATATAAAGAAGAAGACATAGAACCCAAGCAACTTCCAATATAACAATATGGCAAAGGCTTTGAAATCATGAAATGTAAGGATTATGATGGACACAACAGACTTGGTTTGCACAAGAATGGGATGACAAAACCTTTTCTATTGTCCAAGCGACCAAAGAATATAGGGCTAGGGTACAAACAATTAAAAGTGGGTGCTCCTAGTACTAAGGTGCTTTTGAGTGGAAGTGAGTGCTTCAAAGGATATTGAGACATCCAAGAAGTACCATATCGAGACTAATTCTAATGAACGGGAGTGGGACTCTTACACATCTAGTGATTATGACCTACCTGAGACATTTTAGGAACTTGACCTATCCAACCCCTCAACTAAAGGTAAAGCTTGGATTGGTTCCTTTTAGGATCCTAATAATACTTCCATTTTTACTTTATTTTCCCATTCATTGAACCTTGACAATATTGATGATGGCATGCCTCTATTATACCCTCAATTGATATAATGGGACCAATAAGGACCACCAACCTTAGACATGTTTGAAAATGATGAGGCAATAGTCAATTTTATGGGATTACACAAAGGCATACCCTATGGAGGTCATAAATTTGTCTTTAAGATAGATCTTGACAACACGACTTACTTTGGGGAGTTTGTCCTACCCTCTAGTCAGAAAAGTGAAAATGATAAAATAAAAAATGAAAGGTCTTTAGGTAAAAATTGAAAGGTTCCTATAGACCCAGAAAAAGTAAAAAGAAAGGATGCATCCAAGGGTGAAAACCTCTCCAAGGTGCCCAGGGATGGAGGGTTGGACTTACTTCCCATAAAACAAGAGAAATCACCCATGCTAGTAGAGAAGTCTATGGAAGTCAACATGGGCACATATGAAAATCCTAAGACTATCCACTTTGCAACATCGTTGAAAAAAACAACAGCCATAATTTTGTGCCTTCTTCACAGAGAGATGAGTCAACTTCACTTGGTCTTATGTCAACATGCCTGGTTTGGATTTTGAGTTGGTTTTACATCATTTTCCATTGTTTCTTGATGCCAAACCAGTCAAACAAAAATTAAGGAAAATGCATCCTCAAATTTCCCTACTAGTAAAGGTTGAGTTAAAGAAGTTATTTGATGTTGGCTTCATTCAACCTATTGATTATGCAGAGTGGATTTTCAATTTAGTACCAATAGCAAATCCAATAGGAGGAATCTACATATGTATAGATTTTTGAGATTTAAACAAGGCATGTCCAAAAGATGACTTCCCCTTGCCAAATATTGACATCGTAGTGGACTTAACAGTAGGGTAAGATATGTTATCCCTCATGAATGGTTTCTTGGGATGCAATCAAATTAAGATAGCTCTAAAATACTAGCACAAGATAGCTTTCACATATCCTTTGGGAACATATTGTTGGAACGTCATTCCATTTAGATTGAAAAATGCTAGGGCTATGTATTAACGTGCCATGACCACAATCTTCCATTACCTCATGAACACCCTTGTGGAAGATTATGTGGATGACCTATTAGCCAAATCATTAATAAGGGGTGATCATTTGTGAGTGTTAGACAAGATTTCCAAGAGGCTGGAAGAATATTATAAGTACTGTTAAATCCAAAGAAATGTGTGTTTGGAGTAACATCAAGAAAGCTCCTAAGGTAGATTATTTTTAGAAGAGGTATTGAGGTCAACCCTACCAAAGTAAAATCTATCATAAACATGTCACCGCCAACAAACATAATTTAATTGTGAACACTACAAGGAAGACTACAATCCATTAGAGGGTTCATCATGCAACTAGTAGATAAGTGTTAACCATTCCAACATTTGCTAAGAAAAGGAGTACCATTTATGTGGACAAATCAATGTCAAGAAGCCTTTTAGCAGATAAAATATTATCTAGTAACACCACCAGTTCTAATGCCTCCTATTAATGGAAGACATCTCACACTCTACATATCAGCAACCATGCCAACACTAGGGGTATTACTCACACAAAACGACAATGATGGAAGAGAAAGAGCAATTTATTATATCAATCGTACACTTGTGGGATATGAGCTCAACTATAGTCCCATCGAATGTGCCTATCTTGTGATGGTTTTTTCCACTCAAAGACTAAGGAATTACATGTTGAACCATCAAACAAATCTCATAGCCAAAATAGATCCCTTAAAATACCTTCTCAACAAATCAACTTTGACAGGTCGATTAGCCAAATGGGTAAGATATTAAGTGAATATGACATTTAGTATACTAAACAAAAAGCAATAAAAGGGCAAGTTATAGCCGACCAACTCATAAATGCACCTACGCCAGCAGACCATCCATTGGTATTATATTTCCTCGACGAGTGTATATTCACACTAGAATTTTTAGCCACATGGAAGTTATATTTTGACGGATCACACACAAGTCATGATTCAAGAGCAGTCATATTGTTTATTGCACACTAAGGAGATACCATACCTAAGTCATTCAGAATTGCTTTCTCTTGTACTAAAAACATAGCAGAATATGAGGCTTTACTCACAGGACTTCGCATGGCTATCAAATGGAAGATTAAAAGCCTTCAGGTATATGATGACTCGCAATTGGTTATCCGACAAGTTAACAACGACTATGACACAAAGGATGAGAAGCTCACTCCTTACAAACAAATGGTTGATAGTTTTAAGTAGTACTTTGATGACATCATTTTGGCAGGTCCCTCGAATCCAAAACAAGGAAACCAATGCAATGGCTATAATTGGTTCTCTCTTAGATATTCAAAATAATGTGCCACACTACGAGTTTTTGGTAGAGCAACTATTGATCCTTCCCTTTGATATTCTCGAGTGTGAGATGGTATGTGAACTTGTTGGTCTGAATTCCCCTTGGTATAAAGATGTTTACGACTACCCACATGACCAAGTTATTCCCCCCTATCTACTAATCAATGCAAGACCTTAATCTATAAGACCTCTAGATATGTCATCATCGGTGATAATCTTTATCATCGAAGCCTAGACAACACCCTCTTGAGATGTCTCGATATTGATGAAGCACAAATAACATTATGAGAGGTACATGAGGGTATATGTGGAGCCCACTCTAGTGGTCCTACTCTAGCTAAGAAGATCATGCATGTTGGTTACTATTGACCCACGATGGAATGTGATGCATGTCATTTTGTCAAGAAGTGTCGATAGCGTCACATACATGGAGACCTTATACATGTACCAACTCAATAACTATAGTTGATCACATCACCATGGCCCTTTTCCCAATGGCGACTCGACCTTGTAGGTAAAATCCATCCCACCTCATCCAATGGCCATAAGTTCATTATCACAGTGACTGAGTATTTCACCAACTAGATTGAAGTTATTACCATTACATACATTACTAACAAACGAATATCTAAACTCATCCTTAATTACATCATTTTTTGATATGGTGTCCCATAATCCATCATCACTAAAAATGGTCATCCTTTTAAGAGCCAAAATGTCTCCCAATTATGTGAGAAATTTCATATTCAACATCACTTCACCACTCCATACTACCCACAAGGTAATGGCCAAGTCGAGGCGTCTAACAAAACTATCATCAAAATCTTTAAAAAGACTATCAATGATGTTGGTCATGACTAGCATCTCCAACTCAACCTTGTCTTACGGGCTTACCGCACTAGTATCTGCACCCCCATAGGAGCCACATCATATTCCCTAGTCTTTGGTTTTGAGACCATCTTACCTATCAAGGTCGAGCTACCTTCCCTGAGGGTATCCATGTAAGGGCTTATTGATGATGAAAAATATCGTGTATCCAAACTGCATGAGTTAGAGTTGTTAGATGAACGAAGAAAAACATCATTGGTCCATCTACAAGCTTATCAAAATAATCTTCGTCATAGCTACAATAAGAAGGTTTTAGTCAGACACTTCGACATTGGTGACTTGGTATTAAGGGAAAATCCTAAGAATCAAGTAGAAAGAGAGAAGCCTCATAAATTTTAACCTAATTGGTTGGGTTCATACATCATAACGACAGTATACAGATTTGGAGCTTGTCAACTTTTGAATCCTAAAGGGGAACCATTTTTAGAGCCTATCAATAGCTTGCATTTGTGCAAATTCTACACCTAGCTTCAGAGAGCCATGCCAAAACCTAAAAATATATAAAAAAATGTCACCTTGATGAAAACCTGGAAAATAGGCATCTTGTGTGACTCCAAAAAAAATTAAAAAATTAAGAAAGTAGTAAAGAGAAATAATTCATCCAATAGTGAAAACCACTTCAGTGGCACTTTGGATAAGTACCATGGTGAAAACCTGGCAGGCATGCGTCACGTGTAGTCAGTTTTTGCTCCATCATCTACATCACTCTATCTAGTTTTCCACACTCGCTCATAGTAAATTCATCTCCACACTTTCCCACGTCATCCATAATAACACTTTGTTGTCCTTCCCATAGCCTGGAACGGTTGACATTACGCGTCTTTCGCCTTTCATATCCATCCACAATAAGGCTTATCTGATTCCATCCCTAATAAATTGGTCCTATACGTGATTGGGGGCAAGTACTTAACTCATGTCTTCAATAGATCCTAGACTTGGTATTGGAGGTCATTATATTAAAAATCCAAAAAAATAAAAAAACTTCAAAAATAAAATAAAAAAGCAGAAAACTTCAAAAATCCAAAAAAAATAGAAAACTTCAAAAATCCAAAAAAAATCCAAATAACCTTAAAAATCTCCAAAAGTGAGTCGAGTCATGTCAGTCACAATCCGTCAAACTACATTACCTCTCATGTATAACGTAGGCAAGGCCATCTTTGATGGGCCCCCAAGGCACTAGGTCAGTCCTATAGGGTTTGTCGAGTTGAGTCAATTATGATTTAGTCCATAATACATAATCCAAGGTCAAAGTTAGTTGAACTACATTGTCTTTGAGCATTGCTACATAGGTAAGGCCATCTTTGATGGGCCCTCAAGGCACTAGGTCAGTCCCATAGGGTTTGTCGAGTCCATCATAATCCATAATAAACCATACACTTTGATCAGACACAAATAGTCATCTATGCCTTAACAAAATCATGAATCAAAAGACAAACTATCCAACTAGTCTTCAACCCAAATTGGTCAATTTCTTAATTAGTCAAAATATCAAACATCAAACTTGTCAATCAATGGTCTTATATAAGAAGTGGCATTGTCGAAACCAGACTCGACGTCCTATACAACTTGTCTGATTTTTTGAAACTAGACTCAACCATTTAATCAATCTCGTCAATCATATCAACAAACAATCACTGGCAAACGATCTATATGGCTATTGACTTTGTTAGTCTAGTTTGTCTTATCTTTTTATTGATTTATTTTTGGTCATGTTACTAGCCAACTCGAGGATGTCCCAAAAAAGATCTAGAAGAGCGATCATGTCTCATGACCCACTTTTTCTTTGATTGTTGTTTGTGGATTGTCTTGGCAAAAAAGACTGGGGCAACTTTTCTCCTAGTATGAGTCATGACATTCCTTGTCTGTTAAGTGTTTGTTTTTGCAAGTGGATAACATTACACACCTTGGTATAGGTCATACCATGGTGTTTATTGTCCATTTTCCATATTTTTAAATGCCCAATGATGATTAAATGCAAAGCCTAGCATCTATCAAGCAAAATATCAATCTTTCTTTATCTCCACTAACTTTGTGCTAACATCCATGTCCTCCATGCTAACATTTCTTCTATCCACATATTGATGGCATCTTGTGACACAAAAATATCCTGCATACATAATCATGTTAGATGCATGTAGGCATCATCACAGACATATTAGTTCACCCATGTGCATCAAAAAATACAAAAACATTAATAGCGTCCATCATAAACATATTAGTTCACCTCCATGTCTTCATTTCTCTTTTCATCCATCATTTCTTCTATCATCCATTTCCTTCATTAGTTTATTTTCTTTATGCTCCTTGTTTCAAAGAATTATTAATTGGTTTACATAACTGATGTTTGTCTTTTAATATAAATATCAAATCAATCAATTTGCTCCTTGATCACTCAATCTATTAATCAATCATTGTTTTGCGCTAGCATCAATCTTAATCAACTTATCAACCCAACTATATTGATAATTTACATCAATTGTTTAATTACACCCATCAACTGTGCATTTTCATCAAATGTGCATCTTCGCTTAATCACTCGCACAATATCAATTATAAAATCTTCTCCTTGTGATCTATCAAGAGATTAATCTTATCACAACTTGTTCGATCAATCTCTCGAGGGGGCATATCATCCTTATCATCCTTACTGAGATATCCTTGGGGCATGTATTAGTTAATCAATCTTTTTTCTTTGAAACAACGTGATAGGGTGCATAGTCTCAAAGAGGGGCAAAATGTAGACTCATAAAAATGTCCTCTTAATCATTTTTATCCATTGCATATTTTAATTGATCATTTGCATAATCATATCTCTATAAAACCATTAAAATATTATAAGCATTTATTCATAACCATAATCCATTTACATAATCATTTAGTCATTTATCCATTATTCATCCATTTGCATATTTCATTATCCCATTTCATAAATATTTATTGTTTCATTAATCTTCAACATAGTCATAAATCATTTAACCATTTCATAAATCATTAATTCATCCATTTCATTAATCATTAATCTGTAATTGCTTAAATACATTCATTACACATGCATAATCATTATACTCGTACATTAAATATTTCCATTCATCATCATATTCATATGCATATCTTTTATAAATCCATTAATTCATCCATTTGCATAAATCATTTCACTTTGACCATTTGTATTAATCATTAAAATGCATTCATATATTTCATTAAATAATTTAAAATTCATAAATCAACTTCCATGAAATTAGGTCAAAATTGCACATTAAACTCATAATCATTTCCACAGAATTAGCTCAAAATTGCATATTTTGAGCTTCCAAACATGAATCATGGCATAAATCACTCCACTCATTTTTCATTTATCATTTTCACATTATACATTCATTTATAAAAACCTTCTTCTCACTTTTTGGAGAGACACATTTTTCGATTTCAAAACTCGATTTCATGTTCTCAAATCTGTTCTATATAGCCTCTTGTGCTCTTGCTGCAAAAGTCTAAGAGCAAGGACAAGACATTGTAGATAGGATGACAATAGAGCTAATTTTCTCTTTGAAGACATTTGTTTTTTATTTTTAGCATAGTTTATATTGCATTTTGAGCATGTTTTCAATTTGGGAAAGACTTTATTGATGCAGTGATGGAAACGTTTTAAATTTGGTTATGGTTTTAATAAGTTTTCTTTTTCAGCCTGCACATTTGGCACGCTAGGTGGGACAAACGTTTCTCACAAACTAAAAAATGGGTTGGTGAGAAATTTAATAGGTTTTTGCGTCTTAATATTTTCTCATTACTATCCAAAAATCTAAAAGACCCATATCATAACTTTAGAGATATGATGAAATCACGATTGTGGCTTGATGTTCTGTTGACAACCTTTTATCCTCTCAGTTGATTCACTTGATAAAAGTTTTTAACATCTGGTTTGCTCATAAAATTTGGTTTTTATTGAGTTCATGTGCAGCGAATAATGACAAACACTTGTTGATAATCTGACTTTACGTTTGCCAACTACATTTGTTTGATTACATTTTCATTTGATAACACCCTTTCATTGTTTACTCATGTTGAAAATGGCTCCCTCTTTATGTGAATTCATCCTGCAACTGTGTGCATCTTGAAGCACTTTTGTCATTTTGCAAAGCATTGATCATTCATAGAGGCATTTTTGTTGTTTGAGGGCATAATTTTCTTGTAAAACTATCTTTTGTAGGCAGAATATTATCATTTTAATAAACGGGGTTTCATCCTCTATTATTCAAATCAACTAAGAGGGTTTATCCTTTTCTATTTAAAACCAGTTCTTGACATTTTCAAAAATATTTTCTCGTTGTTTTGGGAGGACAAAATTTTATTGTTTCATCACAAAAGACGACATACCTATGGTGAAAAGATTTCAATGATAGTGGGTGTTAATTAATTTAGATTTTAAATTAAAGTTTTTAATTTTAGACTCTAACTGAGTTTCAAATTTAGCTTTAAATTAGATTCAGTTTTTAAATTTAGATTTTCATGTAGCTTGTAAATTAGTTTTTAATTTAGTCTTTAATTTTAGATTTTTATTTAGGTTTTCATATTTAGTTTTAATTTAGTTCATATTTTAATTTAATTTTGATTTTAGACTAGTTTTTAATCTAGATTAGTTTAGAATAGATTAATTTTTAGATTAGTTCTATTTTACATTAATTTAACTTAAGTTTAGATTAATTTCTATTAGTTTTTAATTTTAGATTAGTTCCTAATTTTAGATAAGTGTCTTTTTTCTTTCATAGCTTGATTATTGATTATGTGGCTAATCATTGGTTTTTCTATTGCAGGTTCGCATGTCAAAGGCTCAAAAATATAAACATACGTTTGATGAAGATTTGAAATCAAAACCACTAACTAGTTTGGTGTAGGACATGGTCAAAGAATGAGATTTGAAACTGAGTGTATTCATTTTATTAGATCACATTTTTCAATTGGTGCTTCAAAAAAGCAACTATCTTCTTTTCACATAGATTTAACTATGAGGTTAATGAACATTGTTTGGTATACTTGAAGGGGTGGTAGGTATTATGCTCTCACCTTGTGTAAACTCAGTGATCAAAAAGCCAGACCCATCCACTTTTGTATTTACCTCTTAGAGGATCTACCTTGGTGGGAAAAAGTACTCACCCTAAGGGAACGACCCAACCGGTAACAGGCTAAAGCCAAGCTACTTCTAGCCGGTATATAAAATGGGTGCTTGGGAAAATCTCGGTACCACAAGTGAGAATGTGTTATGCAGACCAGTGTCTCCCCGAGTGCCCGTGAGGCACGTAGAACTTTGTAGAGTGTAACCTCTACATTTTGGGAGCCTCCTTAATGGAGCTATTTCGCCTCATGTATAAACACTCGAACATATGCCCTTACTAAGAACCTTTGTGTAGTGGCCAAAATCCTTATATTTGCTAGCACAAGAGGTCAAACCTCTGAAGTTGTCCCACACTTTTGTGATTCATTATAGAGATGACAAATTCCTCTCTAAGGAATTCAAAACTTAGTATGCTGAGAAGTGAGTGCATTATAAGAGGAGCTTGTGCTACCAAGTTCCTAGGTCATCCTCTTTGAATAGGCGTGACTAGAGAAATCCAAGTGGGAACCCAACAAATATTGTCCTTGCCAACCCTAGGATTGTGCATGATTGTTTTCATCTTAAATCAAGAACAAACTAAAAAACATTATGTCTGCTTGTGTTTGGCATATGTGTTCAAAAATCAATCTCAATCAAACATCATCGCCTATCATAACCTTCGGGTCTCATGCTTCATCCATCATAACAATCATCCCTAAACCATCCATAACCTTCCCAAAATTTCACTAATCATCCTACAACATCCCAAAACTTTCCTTAAATCCTTTCTAAACTTTCCAAGATCATTTATAATCCCCTTTCAAAAACTCTCAAACCCAAACATGACTTTGTCCCTATCTTCCACATCATTTTCTACTAAATCTTCATCTAAACCTAAACCAATAATCACACTTAAGGGAGTACCTAATGGCATTCCTCCAATAAAACCAAAATTTGTACTTAAGGGAGTCCAAGCACCATCCTCTCCATCATTCATGTCTTCCTCTCATCCTTCACACACATACACTTATTCTCCAACCTATAATCTTAATCCTCTGTATTCATCCCCGACCTGTGAATGAAACCAAAGAATTGAATATCTTGACCATCGTTTGAAAGAGCTTGAAAAAAAACTAGAATCCCAAAATTTGAATGAATTTATGCAATCATCTCATAAGCCTTTATCCTCACCCAAAACTACATCATCCAAGTTCAATGTCCACGACTTTCTGCAAAGGCTAAACGAGAAACCCAAATCTAAGTCCTCAAACACAAATAATATTGAGCAATCCTACTATGTCATGCATCTATCTTCATCCCCCATAAGTCAAAATAAACCTCATGAGCCTTCCACCCAAGTTAACGATTTCATCCAACCATCCTCTCGCATCATACCATCTACATCCAATGAGTCATGTCAATCTCTTAGTCCAAAGCATGCTAGCATAGAATCCCCTACACATCAAGATCAAATTATTCTTTCCACTCCACTCAATGATACCGAAAATCTTCAATGCTCTCTAATCTTTGACCAAGATCCCATCTCTCAAGAACCTCATGATGATCCCCTTATCTCTTTTTGCTTCATCCAGGATGATCCCCTTCCATCACAAGAGAAAAGTATCCTTCCAAGTCCTCCTTCCACCTCATCTAATGAATCCATGCCATCTCATGATGCCATTGCATCCCAAGAGCATGATAGTTCTTCTATCATATTCAATGATGTCCTACCATATGTTGATCAAGATATGCTTTCCACAAAATCTCAAGATTCCCTTCCTCATCAAGATCAAGATATACCTCCATTCGAGGATACCCTTTCATTCCATGATGATGTTCATCCTTCTCATGATCAAGATATTCCTTTCATACCACTTCATGATGATTCCATACTTAATAAAGAGCAAGCTACTCCATTTCCTACACCTCATGATCCTTTTCCAAGTCAAGATCAAAGTACCCCATCATTCCCATGTCAAGAGCCTATCACACCTATCTAAGCTATACATGAACCCCACACCTATAAAATGGGTTCCTCCACCTTTATCCACCTATACATGAACCCCACACCTATAAAATGGGTTCCTCCACCTTTATCCACTCTGGTTTACTTCCAACACCCATCCTTTCATCCATATCATATCCTCCCCAAAATGGACTCGCATCTTGTTTCATAAATAATACATATCCCATTGGCAAACAAATGTGTCAAAGTATGAAATACAAAGGCAAAGGATTAGGCCTTCATGAACAAGGTATCCTAGAACCCCTTTATATCTAAGAAAATCCATATTATTGTGGTCTTGGTTATACACCTCACA
>VDFB02128061.1:0-21800 GCA_007258455.2 Sequoia sempervirens
CGGCCTCTTAGCAGCGCCTTGTTCATCATAGACAGCGTTCATGATATCACCTGGATCCTCAAAATCCTCTGGTAGGTCAGCGATACCAAGATCTCTGATTTGTTGAACTGTCAATCTGCAATAGTCCATCTTTCGAATGGCTTCTTCATCTCTGCAATCTGCCCAGATGTCTTCAAAGCGGTACCTGTGTTGGTGACCCTTTTGCAACTTCTTTCTGACATCTCGGTAGTCAAAATCAAACCTATATACGTGGGTTTTGATGGTCATGATGCATCTCGGCCTTAGGCGGGGCTTGTAGCACGTAAGTCAGGATGAGTATATCTGCCGATGAATTAGAGTGGGAACTTGAATCCATAAGCTTGTGGTTTGCTACGTTCTTTACTTAGCGACATGTTTGTCTGCATGTTTCCATGAGAACCCACTTATCCGAAGGATAACGTGGTAGCATGTAGGGACAGCCGGTGTAACAACCTACTCTCAAGTAAGTAAACGTTGGGAATTGAAGAAAAATACATCCAACTTTACTTACCACCTTATAAGCCTCATCAGACACTCTTCTTCTTTCCAAGGATGGATCAAAGTTGAAGAGTAAGGGCGCAAAGAAAGCATCAGTGACCCGTCTGAAATGATGAAAGCTTTCCTTTAGCTCCAACTGATAGAAATATCTGTACACAGGCACCATCATTCGATTTCCCTTTGTAGATAGACCTGGGAATTGCCTCATCATAGCTGCTGCGTACACCAGGTAAGAAGTCATGTAGAACTTCAATGTAGAAGGAGCATTGATCAACTCTTCGTGCATCTCATCACTGATTTGTTTACCCCAGTCAATATGCACTTTCTGCCTCCTTATGATCCTGATGTATTCATACATCCAATCGTGAAAGGTGGATGATTCCGGCAAACCTTTCACTCTGCTCAGAAACGTAATCATATCCTTGACGTCATCTTTGAAGTCACTTCTCAGGAGTCCTTTCGGCCATCTGGAAACAGAGGATCTAGGCTTTTTGAGCCATTGAGTATTTATCAACTGTTTGGCTTTATTAGGATCAGCATCGAAAATCTCCTGTGCTTTTGATATAGAAATGTCAATATATTTGTCCATGTGAGGAACCTTGAAGACGATGTCAAAGAAATCGGGGTCGAGTCTTAGAATCTCATGCCTGGAAGAGTCGATCACACTTCTGCTTTCTCGGATGTAATGAGGCGCAACTTGAAGAACAAACTCAGTATTGTGCGCAGCTGTGGGGAACATTGCCACCAAGTGGAGATTACTGTGTACTATTGCCCTCATTGAATCAGGAAGAGGCTTCGTCTCTGTCAACTTTGCAAAGTCAACCAAATCTTGATGGCCAACTTCTGTATCCTTTATTTCTTCAACTTTCGAAAGTACCATAGTTGGCGGATAGACGCCTTGATATTTGTACTTCATCTTGCTTTTTGCTTTCGAAGAAGAAGGAGGTTTCGTTGCAGTCATCAAAAGAAACCGGAACACTGAGCACTCTTAACTGGACGATCTCTGAGAGTAGACTGCAATCCGTCTAGCCAGAACAAACACCAATTTGTTAGGAAACATGGGAAAGCGTGAAACGAGCACGAGGGTGGAAAAGCATGGAGATGATGGCGAGGCACGCAAAACAATGCACGAATGCGGAAAAATGAAGCTCAAGGATGCACTGGTAAAAAATGGGGTGCATTTGGAAAGGTCTGGAAAAAGTCTGCAAAAAGTGTAAGGGCGCTAAAATTCAGCGCCCTTACATTCTGAGAAATTGCTTTTGGTGTAAGGGCGCTAAATTTTAGCGCCCTTACACTTTTTGTGTTAGGCAATTTTATGACATTCTTCTGATGTCATGGCGCTAGTATTCAGCGCTTTAGCTTTTTGGTGAAAGATGATTTTGATGCAAGGGCGCTAAATTTTAGCGCCCTTACATCTTACAGTGTTAGGTAATTTCTCATTTTCTCAAAAATGTTCTAGCGCTAAAATTCAGCGCCTCTGCTTTTTCTTGAAAGTTTTGAGATGTAGATGCAAGAGGGAATGGCGATAGCGCTCAGGCTTGGAGATGGAATTTTGTTTGAATCATGAGAGCTTGAATTTGCTTTCATCCTATTACATACGCCTCCAAAGATTAAGGGAATTCTTTTTTCACAATGATAAATCTTTTCAACGTTCACCAAAACGCATAGAGAGAGACAACATGGATACATTGGATAGATACAAGTTCCACCGAACATCGACCATAGAGGAGAATAAGAGAAGAACGCATAGGTGGCGAGAGAAGAATGCGTAGGGTAACAAAGGCTCGCCACGATGAAGACAAACGATGGACAGAAAACGCGAATGAAGAACACTTTGAAAGGCGAGAACAAAAACGCGAGTGTATAGGGTAAGAGCATGGAAATGAAAAGAAGGAATGAGCACTAAATGAACACGCACAGAGGAGAACGCGAATTCAAAACCATGAATGAAGGTTCCATTGCATAAACGTGTGGGAAAACGTAAATGAAAGAAGACGCGAATAGAGAGAACAAAAACGAATGAAATAAAGAAAACGTGAATGAAGAAATCAAAATGCGAATGTATAAAGATCATATACAAATGATAATGCAAAGCTAAATGGAGAACCTTACCAGGGCGAAACGCAAATCCTGCTGAAACAATGGCGAAATCTCCAAAACGCGGACTTGTAGTTTGAATGAAACCCGCACAGCAAGAGGAGAGAGGAGGAAAATAAAAAGTGAACAACTAAAATGAAAGATGAATTCATTCACAAAATATGAAAACAAAAATTAAAAACCTAACTCAAGTCGTGCAATAAATTCAGGCACGAAAAGTGGCACGATTGACGAAAAACGCGAAATTGTGAAGAAACGTGCCAGAGGAATGAAAAAAGTTTAAGTGTTGAGAAAAAATGTAATGGCGCTAATTTTTATTTAGCGCTCTTGCTATCTTTTAGCCAATTACAAATAGCAACCTTAAATTTTCAGATTTAAGAAAAAGAAGACCATGAAAACCTTCTTCAGATCTATAATGGCGTCCTTAGAGTTGTGGCTGATTTAATCTCGTTTTGAATGTGAAATGAGAGAAAGGCTTCACTTGAATATTATTTCGAGCTTCAGATCCACACTTTGGGGACCTAAAAAACTCAAAAGGCATTTGGGCTGAACGAAAATCAAAAGTGTTTCCACTGATTAGGGGGTTATAGGAATTTTAACTGAAAGATTTTGCTAACATAGCCTCCTAGTTTCAAGGTTGCCGACAAAGAACATCAGGTATGTAGGCAAGTGAAAGCACTCTATGGACTGAAACAGGCACTCGTGATGGTATATCAAGATTGATCAGTACTTGGTTGATCAAGGTTTTCAACGCAGCCCTTCTGACAGTAATCTGTATGTCAAGCACTCTAGTGATGCTATGTTGTTTCTTGTGATCTATGTTGATGACTTGATCATTATTGGTAGTTCAACACATTTGATTGCAACAATCAAACAGGATTTGTGTCAGGCTTTTGACATGACAGATTTGGGGCTTCTCCATTACTGTTTGGGTATTGAGGTTTGGCAGACAACTGATAGTATTTTTATTTCTCAGTCTAAGTATGCACGGAGTCTGCTTGACAAATTTCGGATGTAGGACTGCAAACCTACCTCCAACCTATGGAGAAGGGGCTGAAGTTGTCAGCCAACTTTGATTCACCTCCGGTCGATGAAACGACATTTAGGCAACTAGTGGGTAGTCTCATCTACCTCACTGCCATCTAGACCTGACATTAATTTTGCAGTGAGCTACATTTCTCGCTTCATGATAGCTCCAAAAGCTGATCATTGGATTGCAGCAAAGCGAGTGCTGAGATATGTTAAGGGCAGTTCAGACTATGGCATTTTGTATGGCCGATGCAAGGATCCAAAGCTGATTGGTTATACAGACTTAGATTGGGCAGGTTCAGTGGATGATAAAAAATCGACTTTGGGTATGTATTCAGTTGGGTACAGGTGTTGTAACATGGACCAGCAAGAAGCAAAAGGCAGTGGCTCTTTCCTCGACTGAAGCTGAATATCGAGGAACTGTTAAGGAAGCATGTGAGGCAGTTTGGCTCCGCAGGATGCTTTCTGACATGCATATGTCACAAGCAGGACCTTCTCCCTTGCACACTGATAATCAAGGGGTGCTCAAACTGGCCAAAAATCTAGTCTTCCATGAATGCACCAAGCATGTCGAGCTTCATTGTCACTACATCCGCAAGCTGGTAGAAGATGGATCAGTTCAGTTGCAGTATGTTTCGACAGCGGATCAAACTTCAGATATTCTCACCAAGTCTTTGAGCCTGGATAAGTTTGTCAAATTTAGGGGGCTGCTTGGTGTTGTTGATAGATTGACCATTAAGGGAGGGTGTTAGAATAATATTTCTCTATAGTGTTAATGGTCAATATTAGAATGCTATGTAGCCGGTTCGCCTAGTTCTAGGCTGGGTCTTGGTCCGGGTTCGCACTGGGTTTGGGTCCTGGTCCGGTCCCTCTATGGGTTCGACCAGGGTCCTTGTATTTGAGGCCTGGTTCGCCGGTGAAGAACCCGGGCGAACCTGAGCAGAACCTGGGAGAACCCAAGGCAAACCCAAGGAGAACCCGCGCGTCTGGGTGACCAAAAAGTGTCTCTTTTTGTATTTTTTTAATAATTCTTTCAGTTTGACTTTGACCCACGCCTAAGGGAACCCTAAAAGTGACCTCTAAAACAAATTAAACACCTAAACTACCTCATTTTCATTCATTTGTTTTGCAAGCAAGCATTTTCATTCCAAGAGGCTGAGTTCTTATTTTAACTTGTTGGATTGACAAAAGGAGTTGAATATTGATTGTTGAAGCTTCTACAAACGATTGCATTGCCATTCCTACAAATTTGCAAGTGTTCATTGGCTGCCACAAAGATTGTTGAAGAATATTTTTGCAAAGAGGTAAGTTTTTCTCATTTTTTTTGAGTTTTTTCATTCTTTTTTTTGTTTTACAAACAAAAACTTTGTTTTTCTTCTTTTTTTTTCTATTCTTCTATGAATAATGAATGTATGCATTGTGCAAGATTCAAAAGAGCTAGGTTTTAAAAAAATTAAAATTATTATATTTGTTTTCATTCAAATTTTGAATGTGTTGTTTGCAAAACAAATTGCCATAGGAATCACAATGTCAATGGGTTCTACCTCCGGCTCCGTAGCTAAACCAAACCCAAAGTTCAAAACAAGTGCAAATTCTCCTCTATGGCAGTATGTTGAAATGATAAGACAGATTCCAGGTGGTGGTGGTTATGTTTGGAAATGCAATGGGTGTGAAGTTACATATTCTAGTTCATACCATAGGGTGAAAGCACATTTGTGTGGCATAAGTGGAAAAGGCATCTCACCTTGCCCTGGAAAGAAAGATGCCCCTATTCAACCTGAGACAGTTGCAAAATACATTATGGAGCAAGAAGCAGCAGATCAACGGGAAGCCCAAAAAGGAAATCACCCTTTGTTAAAAAAAAAATCAAAGGGAATGCAGCCCCCATCTAATCCCAATCCCAATATTGTGGTAGAAGACCACCCATTTATGGCCATTCCAAATCTTCAAGCTCAAAGTGCACAACCTTTTGCAAACAAGAGAGCAAAGGGACCTTTGGAAGTTGCATTTCAAAATGAGAGTAGAGCCCTTGCCGACCAATGTGTAGCAAGATGCATATATGCCAATGGATTATCTTTTAATGTTGTTCGTTCTCCATATTGGAAAGAGATGTTGAGAGCGGTTAATGAAGCTCCAAAAGGGTACAAGGGCCCGGGTTATGAGAAGGTGCGTAGCACTTTATTGGAAAAGGAGGTTGAGTTGGTTGAAGATGCATTGAAGCCTATAAGAGATTCATGGGTTGAGACAGGTGTGTCCATTGTTTCAGATGGTTGGAAGGACTCAAAAAATCGGCCTTTGATCAATGTCATAGCGGTGTCCCCTAAAGGGGCAATGTTTTTGAAAGCCGTGGATTGTGAGGGGCAAGTAAAAGATGGGCAATTTATTGCTAATATTCTTATTGCAGCCATTGAGCAAGTGGGAGCCCGCAACGTTGTTCAAGTTGTAACGGACAACGCAAAGAATTGTAGAGCTGCAGGGTTGTTGGTTGAGGAAAGATATTCACATATCTTTTGGACACCTTGTGCGGTCCATTCACTCAATCTTATGCTGCAAAAGATTGGGAATAAAATTGAATGGATCAAACAATTGTATACTGAGGCTGAGGACATTCAGATGTTCGTCACCAACCACCACTTGTCTCAAGGGATCTTTAGAACATTTTCAAAATTGGAGCTATTGAAGGTAAGAGAAGTAATATTTACATTTGTCATTTTCTGATTTTCATAATTTGATTGTGCAATCTAATTTAAATTCTTCTTTAAAGTTTATTTTTAAATTTTAATTATTTTTTTTAATTTGCAATAGGTTGCAGAAACCCGCTTTGCCTCTAATACAATCGTCTTGAGACGACTTGTGAAAGTTAGGCAAGCACTTTCTAGCATGGTGATTAGCACCAATTGGTCTATATGGAGGCAAAGCAGCACTGAAAGAGCAACAAGAATTAGGAGCATGATATTAGATGACTCATGGTGGGATCGTGTGGAGTATCTCCTTAGCTTCACCGAGCCCATTTTGAGTATGATTCGCTATACTGACATGGACAAGCCATGCATTGGACAAATATATGATGGTATAGACTCAATGCTTGAGAAGATCAAGTGCACCATAAATGCAAGAGAGCAAGACCCTGAAGAGACTTTCTTCAAACAAGTGCATACAATTGTTGAAGAAAGATGGAACAAAATGACAACTCCATTACACCTTCTTGCCTTTGCATTGACTCCAAAATACTACAGCTCTCAGCTTCTTTCACAACCAGGAAGGCTTCCTCCATATAGAGATTTAGAAGTGGCTGAAGGGTACAAGGCAGCATTTGTGAGACTCTTCCCTGATCGAGATTTGCGAAGTGTAGTCACGGATGAGTTCACTGATTTTGTGCACTCAAATCATCTAGATGTTGATGCCTCCCGTGATAGGTTCTTAAAGGATGCTCATTCTTGGTGGTACTTCCATGGACAATACTTCCAAAATTTGCAGCCCCTTGCAATCAAAATTTTATCACAAGTAAGTTTAATAAATTTTCATATTTTAGTTTTAAAAGTTTCATAATTTCATTTATAATTTTTTAATTGTTTACTTTGTCTTCATAGGTTGCTAGTTCATCCACATCTGAGAGGAATTGGAGCACATATTCTTTCATCCACTCAGTAAAGCGCAATAAATTGCTGTCAAAAAAAGCGGAGAACTTAGTATATGTGCATTCCAACTTGCGTCTCCTTTCACACAAACAACCTAACTACAAGGAAGGGGAGACGAAGTTGTGGGATATAGTGCCAGAGGATACTGACTTGGATGCTTGCAGTTCCCAACATATTGCATATGAGGAGTCGGATATCCAACAGGAGCATGGGCACAATAGTAGTGCTAGTGATGGTGCCATTGGCACTACTTGTGATTCATCTAGTCTTCCTACTTCATCTAATGTCAATGTTGACATTGATATAGATGATTTAGAGAATCCATATGATGATTAAAACTTTAAAAGTGTTGTAATATTGATCTTGAAGTTTGAACAATGAATATTTATCATGCATGTTTTAAATGACATTCAAGTTTATGGTGGTTTTGTTGTTTATATGATGTTATCAGTTATGTGATATTCTAATCCTAATTCATGCTTCTAGGCTGCATATATATATATATATATATATATATATATATATATATATATATATATATATATATATATATATTTTACATGTTTTTGTAATTTGTACTAACGAACCCAAGACGAACCGAACCACCCCCCAAAAAATTTTGCCAAACCGGCGAACCCGAACCCGAACCAGCTACTTAGTTAGAATGTAATGAGTTAGTTTAGTTTTATACTGTTTCTACAGTATCAGGTAGGTAAATGTAGGTGGTCTCTTAAATAACTACAGTAGTTTGTAGTTCCTTTTTAATGTACTCATATTTCTGTAATGAATGAATGTTTTTTCTACCATTCACATAGTTAAGATAAAAGAGTATAGGAGATACAGGTGACGAGGAGCCTGTTCATATAATGTGCTGTTATGAATAATAGCAATGGGTTGATAATTATTGTGCATTGCAGTATTAGGTGTTTCTTCAAGTTGCTTATGATTTGCATGTACAATTGCTCATTATTGATATTTTCTCATTTTTTTCTTGTATGTTTTTTTTCTTAATTCTAGAATTTTTTGGAGTAATCATGAAATATATATTTGAAGAGGTAAAAAACTACAGAAACAGAACAAAAAACCTGACAGACAAGGCTGAAATTCAGATCTGCAGGAGTTTGCAATAGAAATAAAATAGACATGTTGCTTATTTAGCTGACCAATACCAGTCTTGGACTAAAAACTTCAAAACTTGAAGAGGTGAGTAAACATTCCTTCATAGTAGCATAAAAATTGAAAAACTCCCTCTTTATCCCAAGTAATCATGACCTGTCACATTTGCTGCGCCATTTTCTGAATGGTTCTGATATTCTTTTATACATAGCTATCATTTTTTTTGGCTCATTTTTATACAAGGCCAAAAAAATACATTTTTATTGAAGTTTAACTTTGAATACATTTTTTGTACTAGTTAAATTGTAAACCATGATGAGGGTTTTCTTGTAATTTATATCCTAAGAAGGTTCTAATTAAACAATAAAGAGCTTCCCCAAAAATGGTAGGTCATATTCCATGACAGAATGAATCTATTTAGGAACAGCCATTTATTTTTACAGAAACCCTCTAAGTGGATGAAATAGTTAATTTAATCCTACATGTAACATAATGTTAATGATTAGCATTTTTGTAAAGTATTATGTCTAATTTTATCTCTACAAACTATATTTGACATGAAATAGCAAAATTAGTTTTTTTTCTCTATTTTTACAACTGGTACTTTGTTTTTAAGCCCCTAGTTTTTTGCCATGTTTTTTCTGTATTAGACCTGAGTAACTGAATTCCATATGCACTTTTGCCAGACTGTGTCAATTGCCATCTAAATGGAACACTACTATCCACTCTGCAACACAGCTAATCATAAGAACATATACATAAGATAGCACCAATCAATAGTTGTTTAGTCATGACCAGTTCCAAGCGAGAGGAAAAGCCCCTGTTCAATCCTAGATTAAGACAAAAAACTCTGATTGTTACTATAAGTACCTTCGAATAATTTGCTGGAACATCAACACATATTTTCATGCTTTTGGTTATGAGAATTGATTGTTATAGGAAACAGTTAATCTTCATCAACAAATTAATTAAGATTCCTTTCCAGCAAGCCTTGCCTTTGATGGCTAGTATTCAGCCATGTTAACCCAAATATCCGATTTAATTTGTTGAAAGTAGACAACCCATCTTTTTGTCTGCCACTTACATACAAAATTTTAGCTTTGCCTCTCTTTTGTTTTATCTTTGATCTGATTCAAATGCAGTTTATGGTATATTCTTCTGAATACATTTGATATCTCTCTGTTTACTTATGGATTTTTTGGTTTCCCTTGTGCCATAAAGTCCACTGTCATACTCATACAATAAAATGCCTCTGTACTGAGTACCTGTGAGCTGTGCTTTTTGATCTTTCTAGCCACTTGTTGGATCTGAATTTTGTTGACAATGAGGTTTATCCTTCTGAGTATATCCATTTTTTTCACATTGATATTTGTTTGATATACAAATGAATGACAAGTACAAATTAAATTGTTTAGTGATTATTTAAGTGAAAGGTTACATTTGGCATGTCTGACAGAATGAATTAATATAAGGATGATGGATCTGAGAAAATTATAATTATGCCTGTATACAGAAAATGAATGCTTTTTAAAAGTACATTTTGGATAACGTGCAACTTTTGTTTTCATGAAATTTTACAAGCGATTTCCATTGCAGAATCTGACTGGGGGCACCCTTCTTTCAAGAAATAAAGAGTTCATTGTCATTTATAGAGGAAAGGACTTTCTTTCTCCTGCTGTTTCAGCTGCTTTAATGGAGAAGGAGTCATTGGCAAGGGACCTTCAGGATGAGGAAGAAATGGCACGATTAAAAGCATCTAAAGTAATTCTAAATGGATTTGAAGAGGCTGAAATGGTACACAGTGTTGCTGGTACTTTGGCCGAATCTTTAGAAGCCAAATCTCGATGGTCAAAGGATGTTGACAGCAGAGAGCGGGAAAAGATGATAATAGAGGCAGCTAAGGCTAGAAAGGCCGATATAGCAAGAAAGATTGACAGAAAGCTAGAGCTTGTAAGCTTATCCCTTACTCAATGCAAAAAGCATAAATGTTGAAATTCAATAGCATCTGAGATAGTGGATTTGGCATTCAGTTGGTTTCAACTTTCTCCCATTTATAAAGAGAGCCATTCCTTTAAGTGAAGAGTGTTTGCACCTCAAAAATATTAGGTTGCTTGCACGCTTTCACATTAATATTTAAGTCCATTACTGTATTCAATTAATGGAATATATGGTTAGTCAAAAAGGTACTTGCTCATTTGTATATTTTCTGGATTTGCAGACCCAGAAAAAGGTTGCTAAAGCAGAAAAGGAATTGGCCAAAGTGGAGGCATTTTTATTGCCTGCCAAACCTTCATCAGATCAAGAGACAATAACTGATGAAGAGAGATTCATGTTCCGGAAGCTTGGTCTGAGAATGGGTGCATTCTTGCTTTTAGGTAAGTAGTTTCATCTGAAGAGATCATCATTTCTTATTCTTTGCAAAATTTACTAGTAAAACGGATTGTGTGCATTTATGATCAATACTGAGTGTGGCATGCCTTGCTTGTCTTTACCTATATAACAGGGAGACGAGGAATCTTTGATGGTACAGTGGAAAACATGCACTTGCATTGGAAACATAGAGAACTAGTAAAAATCATATCTAAGGAAAAGAGTCTAGCAGAGGTGAAATACACTGCACTTATGTTGGAGGCTGAAAGTGGGGGAATATTAGTGTCTGTTGATAAAATAAGCAAAGGTTATGCCATACTAGTTTATCGAGGGAAAAACTATTGCCGTCCACCTGCAATAAAGCCTACGAACCTTTTAACCAAGAGAAGAGCATTAAAGCGTTCAATTGAACTCCAACGGCGTGAGGTAATGTGTATCTTAAGATTCCTGGTTGTTCTGTTGTTAGTGCCATTCTTATAGAAAAGGAATTGGAGTTAGATATTTCTTGTTCTTTGGTACTTATGTATTGTTTGCATGACATCTGGCATGCAAGGCTCATGTCTGTTATCTCTGCTGCATTTTCAGTCATTGAATCGACATATGTTACAGCTGGAAAAGAATATGGAGGAGCTCAAATTTGAACTTGTACGTTTCTTACCTAGCAGTTCACTTACTAGTGTTATGACACTCTTACTATAGGGGGATTTACTTTTTTGGTCTTTTAACACATAATGGATAAGAGTAATGCTGGAGGGAGTTTTATGTGAAATATTCAGATGCATTTAGCCTAAATTTCCTCTTGAGATCCATAAGATAAGGTAGAATCTGATAGTCTTCCTGCTTATCCTGTACTTTCAGAGTAGAATTGACGATATTGACGTGAACCAGAGCACTGCAGCTTTTAATTCTGAACTAGATTCTGCATATCTTTCAGAAGATGTGGAGGTGGGATTTCATATATGAGTTAGAAGTTATGTCATCATTTTTGTACATTTTTTGTTATGTTCTGTTAAACAAGGAAGCTTTTTTCATAATTTCATTTATTTAGATATTACTTGAATTATCTTGATATTATGGTTTCTATGCTACAGAGTGAAGATGAAGACATATATGATTATTCTTATGACAGCTATAGTGAAAATGATGTGTCCTCTGAGCTGCAAAGAGATCCCCTTGAGAATCAAAGCACTGGAGCTTTCAGTGCAGAATTTGACTCTGCAAATCTTTCAGAAGATTTAGAGGTAGGATCTGTCTTATATGAGTTAATGCTTTATAAAACAGTAGCAAAAGACCATCAAGTTGGGAAAAAATCACATCAGCTCTTTTTTCTGGCCATATGGATAAAACCTTCACTTTTTTGGTGTCTTAATGTTGACCTACTCTCTTTTCCATTTATTAACCTCAATTTATGATGTTTTATCAGGATTCAACTGCATAGTTTTTGAGTCAAACTCATTGACCCACATTTCATGGGGAGTGGTTCACCCATCTCTCATTAGCATGAATGATCCACTTAGCACTCATCGCATCTGGGTGATGCTCATAAGGGCGAAGCATTGGGACTTCTCATGAGGTAACCCACCCCTGTACTACTCCAACTCAAGTGTGCTTAATTATGGAGTTTTGCCCAAGGTCAAGCTGGCTTAGCTTGCTTACCCAATGGGGTAAACTCCATGGTCAAGCGTGCTTTGAGTTGGAGTAATAATTGGATGGGTGATCTCCCAAGAAGTCCCAATGCTTTACATCTATGAGCATCACCTAGATGCAATGAGTGCTAAGTGGACCATTCATGCTCATGATAGATCGGTTTGTGTGACACTACTCATAAAAATGGGTCAATGAATTTGACTAAAAATTTACGCAGTTGAATCTTGATAAAACATCATCATTTGACACACTGAAAAATACCTCCTTTTTAACTTCAATCTTTTAATTTTGATAAAACCAAATGAGTAATTGTACAAGAAGTTATTTATAGACTATGCCTTGTGATATTTACTTCAAAATAAAATATGTCAACTTTTTCTTGTTTCTTCTGAATTTTAATCTCTTGAATCATTTTATATTTTTCTGAATGTCTTTTGTTTTTCAAAAATATGGAAACCATGCACTATAATGCCGATCGTATATTTGCTTTTCATTTATGTTTCTGTTGAACAAGGAAAATATTTTATATTCATTTATTTTTGCAATTCACCAATTATTATAACAGTGACAGTCTTAATGCAACAGAGTGAAGACGAAGATGAATATCATGATCCTTATGATAGCTGCAGTGAAAATAAAGTCTTATCTTCTGAGTTGGACAGAGAATATCCGGAGAAAGACAAAAAAGTGGAGCATAATGTTACATCCAGAAATTTTTATGGGATAAATAATGAGGAATATTGTGTAGACAGCGGTACTATGGAGGAAGAAAAACCAGATCCAAACGAACTTCCTGTCCAGGATATTCTAAACATATCTGCAGAGATCGGAGAATTACAGGAGAGAGATTCTTCTTGTATTGCGGCTTAATATGACAAGGTGATAGCTACAACACATAAAAAATTAACAGAAGCTGTAATCTCATTAAGAGACAATCCCTTAACATCTATGGGTTCAGATACAAAAAGGTGCTAGAGGAACAAGCATCATTTTTTCATCCTTAAGTCATTTATCCATGGTTTCAGCTTTGGATCTTTTCAACAGGTATTACCAAAGGTCCAAAATGACAAAATCAAATTTGGACATCATTTAAATGGATAAAATGTTCCACTATCCTGTAATTTGTAAAGAAAATTTACTTTTTTAAAAAGAGTATCCAATTTGTAATTAACATTAAATAAGTTGAAGTATGTACCTTCTGGAAAAAATTATGGAAGTATCAGATCGAAAGGGGCAGGAAACTCGTTTTTCAACTAGTCATCTTATTGGATATAAATCAACTTTAATTATTTCCAAATCAAAAACTTTTGAACTCTTGAATTGTTATAAAATTAAGCAAAGAAGCATTAATCCATCTTTGAAACAACAAAGAAACAGTGGGAAGCGGCTGTATATGTTTCTCAAGAGTCAAACACATTTCTGTTTTAAGAAATGTTCCTGACCTGTTTCACCTCTGTTTCCTAATGAATGACAGGGAACTGTCTGCCTGAAAAAACAGAGAATTTTAACCCTACAATCCTGGAGATCCACTGATGCCCAGTACCAAACATTTTCATAATGATATTATCACTACTTGAGGAGATTTCAACAAAAACATGTACCAGACATTTTCCACTGTTGCTGTGCTAAATGTCATTTTTTATATTTCACATTTGGTTAGATTGATTGTGATCAGTTTTTAGTATCTCAATTTGGGGCATACACTAACAGGGAAATATATTTTCTTTTTCCAAAAACCTTGTAACACAGTTTGTGGCACAAGCTCGTGAGGATAGATATTTTTGTTTCGCAAAAACTAGGGAAACATTATGATATTGCTATTAGGATTCAACCATGTAGTTTTTCGAGTCAAACTCATTGACCCATGTTTCATGAGTAGTGGTTCACAAGAACCCATCTCTCATGATAATGAATGGTCCACTTATCACTCATTGTATCTAGGTGGTGCTCACAGAGGCGAAGCATTGGGCCTTCCTAGGAGGTCACCCATCCCAGTACTACAACTCAAGCGTGCTTAACCATGGAGTTTTCTCCAAGGTTAAGCTGGCTTAGCTTGCAACCCCATTTGCAAAAACTTCAACAAGTGTCATGCCTTACGAACCATTCATTATAGAGCCTCTTTTAGCTCATCAATTGGTAAGTAGGAGGTATTTTCCATGTGTCAAATTATGATTTTGCTATCAGGATTCAACCGTGTAGTTTTTCGAGTTAAACTCATTGACCCATGTTTCATGAGTAGTGGTTCATGTAGAAACCCCTGTTTCCCTCTGATACGGAAACTGACTGTGTTTTAATGTTTTTCTGACGCTTTTAGGTTTTTGTGATTTTTTTGCAAATTTTGGATTTTTAACAATAAATGCAAAGGTACGGTTTTACCAGAAAATAATAATAAATTCTCTAAAAATTACTAGATCTTCAATATGGTAGCAAATACAAGCTAGGATGAAGGCGTCTCTTTAATTTCATCAACTGGAAACAGTACAATGCAATTTTTGAAACATGCAAAGCAAAAGAATGAATTTATTGAGAAAACCTGGTAACTGCTGTCACAGCTGAAAAGTACAGAGTTGTACGGCTGTAATAAATGCTTGGTCTTTCTCCTGTCTGATGATCTCCAATGTTTCTAGCACCCTCCAGCGCCTCCAGATGGTGAATAGATGAGCTCTGAAGATAGGCGTATGAATCAAGACAAGGAGCACGTCTTTTCTTGCTGGTACGGCCCTGACAGAAATGTACGGCCTGTCAGATCAGCAATGAATGGTGGTACGGCCTCCTTTAAATCAATTTCTATGTCTCTGAAATAGTGCGCCCCAGGCAATAGATGATATTCCAATGCAAACAACTGATAATAACTGAAGATATGAATTCCTCTGAAGCTCTGTAGTTTTCTCTGAGTAAGAAAACCTCTGTAGGCAATAGATCAAGTGATATTGCACACTCTCTGAATTGCTTTCCGCTGGAGATGGCTCGTTCCCCAAGGAAGTCGAACGCGAAACCCTAAAGTCTCAGGCTCAGATCAATTGATTAGTTTCTCAAAACTCAATAATCTCATAATGGCTCAGAACCCAAGGCAAAATCCACTAATAGGCTGAAAAGTGCGATTTGCTTGAAAATAGGGTTTTAATGAAATATTCATATTTTAATATTTTAATTCTCCATAGTTCTCCACTGAATATTTAAATATTAATCAAATGTCAGACTGGCCCCCTTTTCATGATGGCGCACCCCTCAAGGCAATCACTTAAGTTATAATATTAAATTATAACATATTATAGCGTTAATTAATTAATATTTGTCCAATACGATCAAATATTAATATCTTCCTCGTTTCTAACCCGATGGTGATCCGTCGTCTTTGGCGAGCTCACAGTGATTCACGATGCGTAGGCCATCTTTGCTAAAGCGTTGGTCCCCTGCTTGCTGCCGGAAGCGCTTTAAAATAGCATTACGCAAATAGTCTCCGTCGAGCGAGCGAAAGACAAGCGGTCTAATCCTGGCGTGAGGCCAAGCTCGGAAGTGACCTCTGTCCGGTCTATGGGCCTCGGGGTGATGTGATAGGCCAATCTTTGTCTAGAAGTGTCGGCGAGAAGGGACATGGCGATCCGCCCCTCACGAAATTGCTTGCCCTCAAAGCAATCTCAATCTTGCGGATCTTCTGCGAGAATCGCCGCTCTCCCATGTAGCATCCTCAACAGGCAAATCTCTCCATTTCACTAAATATTCCTTGATAGTCCTCCTACGCAACTGTCTCTCTCTGTACTCCAAGATAGACTCGGGTACTAGAATCAACTTTCCCTCATCATCTAAGGGAGGTAGAACTGCAGATGGTACCACACGATGACCCAGCGCCTTCTTGAGGCGTGACACATGAAATACGTTGTGCACCCTGCTCTCTGCTGGAAGCTCAAGCTCATAAGCCACCTGCGCCGCTCTCCTCGGGATCGAGGGTTGTGAAATAGCAGCGGCAGCAGCTTCTCGACCCGCTCTTCCTGGGAAATTGAATGACTGATGAAACGCAACATGAGGCCAGCCATGTGCAACTACTCGAAATGCCTCTCGCAGATTATCTTACGATCACGCATCTTTATACCAGTTACGTGCCTTGGCAATATTCTCCTTGAGAGCCCTCATAGTGTCCTGACTCTCCTGCAACCAACCTCCTGCACTCGGCACTCTGCTATCGCTCAGTAGCAAATCTAGGAAACTCGGCGCCTCATACCCATATAGCGCCATGAAGGGTGACATCTGTATGGTCATATGGAATGTGGGTGTAGCAATACTCCACAAGTGTATCCATTGACCCCGCCTTCTGGCTATACTGCTATGTAGTTCACAGATATCCCTCCACCCACTTATTCCTGCTCTCATACGCCCCATATGCATTAGTGGCGGTGCTTTCGGTATGCTTCGGTCCCACAAAGCTTGAAGACCTCATGATTTTCGAGGCGGCTATCTCACGTCACTCACGATGCTCGAGAGGCAACCCATGTATCTGAATATCTCGAAGAACACCTCGCCACTGTGTAGAGTCGTGTCCCGGAAGAAGTGGGCATACTTAAATGGCCGATCCACAACCGATATATACAATCGCATATGGGCTTCCAGAGCAAGCGTGATAGAAATCCGTAATGAGGAATTCCCACTTCTACGTGAGGCCGAAGGAGAGTAGCTGTAGTAAACGCGGTGAAGGTATTCTCACGCTTCATTACTGGCGACAAGCGGGGCACTCCACGCTTTATCTTGAGCTTATCTCTCTTGAGACCTTTCCACGTGAACCTCTCCCGTATCTGCCTGTAAGTCTTGAAGTAACCGGGATGTCCTGCTGTGGGAATATCATGAAAGGCTCGCATAACCATGTTCTTCACCTCAGACCCGGGAATCAGAAATATCCTGTGCTTGTAAATGATCAAATCATTCACAAGTGTGTACCTGGTATCAACTGCTGATCCCTCAACAATACTGGAGGCCCAACTGTCCTTGGCATACTCTGCCACTATCAAATGCCTCCAATCCTCTGAAATCTGAACCATAGTGCCCAAATACGGTCTCCATGAAAGTGCATCTGCCACTACGTTCTGAGTACCTTTGATATATGAAATATCAAAGTCATAAGCCTGCAGCTTGCTGACCCACTTCTGCTGTCTGTCATTGAGATCTCGCTGCCCCAAGAAGTGTCGTAGACTGTTATGATCAGTCTTGATGCAAAACTTGCTGCCAACAAGATATTGCCTGAATTTAGCTAAGGCATGCATAATCGCGAGCATCTCCTTATCATATATACTATACAAACGCTCAGGTCCTCTGAGCTTGCGGCTCTCATAAACTATCAGGTGCTTGTCCTGCATAAGCACCGCACCAATGCCCTCACCTGATGCATCACATTGAAGCTCAAACGCTTCGTAGTTTTAAACAGTGCCAAAACAGGCAAGGGAGTCAATAACTCTTTTTGAACTTCAAAACACTCCCTGCGGCTCGGTTCAAACAAACGCCTCTTCTTCATCAAATCAAGTCATCGGCTGCATGTCAAGGGAATAACCATTCAATTCATGAATCCACACAAACCGAGAAACCCTCTCAATCGTCGCTCCGGGCCGGCAGGGGCTAATCAACAATGGCGCTGATCTTTTTCGTGATCCATACACTCCATCCGCGATCGATAATATGACTCAAGGTATAGCAATTTGACTATCCCCAAGTCGCATTCTGGATTCCTTTTGGCCGCATAGCGACTTCTCTCCAAGATGCTCAACACTCTAAATGAGCCAAGTGCTCCTGCCAAGTCCGACTGTATATCAGAATGTCATCGAAGAATACCAACACAAACCTCCTCAGCGAAGAATGAAATACCCTGTTCATAGTAGACTGAAAGGTAGCTGGCGCGTTAGTGAGCCCAAATGGCATCACTACGAACTCGAAGTGCCCACAATGACATCTGAAGGCTGTCTTCTCTATGTCCTGCTCACGGACTCTAATCTGATGATAACCCGACCGTAAATCAATCTTCGTAAAATAGCATGCCCCATGAAGCTCATCAATCAACTCATCTATCCTCGGTATCGGGTATCTGTTTTTGATTGTCCTCTTATTCAGGACCCTGTAATCAATACACATGCGTAACGTTCCATCCTTCTTCTTCACCAAAACAACAGAAGAGGCGAATGGTGATTTGCTAGGTCGAATGTGACCCATAGCAATTAACTCCTTAATTGTTTTCTCGATCTCATCCTTTAATCTTTTAGGATGCCTGTAAGGAGTTATCATGACGGGTTTTGCACCCTCCTCGAGCTCAATAATGTGCTCTATCCCTCTATCTGGAGGTCTACCTGGCGGAATATCACTGAACACCTTATCATGCTTGATTCTGATCTTCTGAATGTCCGGATGATACTCTGTCTTTTGCTGTCCCTCCTGTAAAGGTGCTAAATGACACTCGGCAGCCCACTCTACCATGTCATGACGCATGAGCCGCTCCATTCGGCGAAAGGAAATTGTTTTAAGGTCGCTGTCCCGTATTGCCTTAAGAATGTGAGTCTTCCCGTCGACCTCAAAACGTATCTCCATATCCTTGAGACGAAGTGTGACCTCCTCCAATGAGTGTAACCACTTCATTCCCAATACTAAATCAATGTCTCCCATATTGACAACATAATAATCTGCCTTGAACTCATAGTTGTTCAAGCGTAATGGAAGATCTCTAATCATGCGTTCGCATCTCAAAGTGTACCCATCTGCCACTTTGACTCTGATGCCCTCAAACTCCTCTGTAATAAGCCCTCGTTTCTCAACGAACCTAGCATCGATAAAATTATGTGTAGCTCCTGTATCCAATAGGGTAATGACCCTCTGACCTGCTAATACACCGCGGAGCCGGAAAGAACCCTCCTGCTGGATGCTAGACAATCTACCCTCCTGTATCTGAAGCTCGGGCTCTACCTCTGCTCTATGCTCTGGAGTCTCTGACTCTGAATCATCTGAATGCTCTGGCTGCTCTGAATTTTCTGATTCTGAGTCCTCATAATATGCCCACATAACACGATTCGCCTTGCCCTTAGGTCTTAGAGGGCAATCGTGATTGGCATCATACGGTCCCTTGCAGTAAAAGCATAACTTTTTCCTGCGAAGGTCATTCAGGGCCTCACGATCCAAAGGTGGGAAGGCTGATTTACCTTTTGAATCGTTTTTATAATCTGATTTGTTTTTGTTATAATCAGATTTATCATTGTTTTTATTGAAGCCCTTGTTGTCTCTAAACGATGAAGAACCTCTGGAGTTAAATTTACTTGACGGGGCTGCGAACTCCATGTTACGTGCTTTCCTCATCGCCTCCTGTAATGATGGAGGATCAAAGGCTTTTATCCAGCCTTTAAGTGGTTCTGTCAAACCCTCCATAAAAAGAACTACCAACCGCCTATCTGATATGTTCGGAACCATGACGGATAGTCTCTGAAAGTCGCTGATGTAAGTCTCGAGACTGCCACTCTGCCTCAACTGTGCCAAATCTCTGAAGTAGGTCTCCGGATCCTTCCTATCAAATCTCTCAACCAACCTGTCTACGAACTCCTGATATGAAGTGATCCTATCATGATGTAGCGTCACCATACCGTGATGCCACCAGTCATAAGCTACTCCCTCGAGGTGCAGTGTAGCGTAATGGATAGCGTCTCTCTCAGCCATCGGACGCAAGGTAAGGGAATGTATCAAGCTTGCTAATCCAAGCTTGGCTGTCATCTTCTCCCACTACCATCAAATATCACTCGATATTCCAACCGTTAGTTGCTGAGTGTGCCCGCCATTCGCCGTGGTCTCCAATCCCGACGAGCCCTATTGTGTTCACGCCTCTGTGTGATAAAACGGTCAAAAGTGATCCGTTCTCTAACTGCAGGAGGTATCAACTCCCACTCCTCGTTTGCTGCCATAAGGTTATCAGCAAACAAATCATCCCGATCCTCCTCTGGCATAGCCTCATCGGGCTCCGGTCTCGTGAACGTAGGCCTTGTAGGCCTATCAGCTGTCCGTGACACTGTCCTAGGTGCTTCATGACTCAAAGATTACCCCGCCATCGCCACGATGTGGTGACGGCTCCGGTCCTTAATCTCGCAGCGTTCGCTACCTCGGCCAGAATACACATCGACCGACGTTGTCTCGCACGGCATCTTCAGTGCGCAGGTGACTCAGCGAGATCATCCCGGAACTCGTTATTTCCCTTGTGGATCTTCGTCTGGTATAACTGCTTTCTCAGCCCTATCATTCCTGTCAGCCATGATTTCCGGCTGCCTGCTCAAACTGCGTTGCCTTTCAAGCAAGGCACGTCTGCGAGTGTAGTACCTGTATGTATCAATTTCCTCTGGTTGCATGTGATGGCCAAACCCTAGGATGGCAGGATCAAGCTTTGATACCACTGTAGAAACCCTAGTTTCCCCCTGACACGGCTTCTGATTGAATTTTATGTTTTTCTGACGTTTTCTGAAGTTTTGTGATTTTTTTGCAATTTTTTGTGTTTTCAATGCAATAAAGAACAGTACGGCTATTCTAGGAAATAGTAATAAATTCTTTAAAATTGCCAGATCCTCAATATGCTTAAGAAAATACACTAGAGATTGAAGCCGTTCCTTAATTAAATCAACTGGCACTAATACAAATAATATTTTGAAGCATGCAATGAAAGAATAACATTTTTACTTGAAAGAACCTGGTAATACAGCTTGCTGAAGATGCACAGATCCGTATGGCTGCTCTAAATGATTCACTTCTCCTTCCTTCCGTTGACTGTGGATGACTCTAACAATGTGGACGCCTTCTGTGATGCATAGATGAAGCTCATACAAGAGGCGTTTCTCCCCAAGAAAGGAAACACGTGTTTCTGCACAGGTACGGCCTGACAAGAAGGTACGGCCTGTCAGAAACAGCAATTAATGTTGTACGGCTTCCACAAAATCAATGATTATGTCTCTGGTATGGTCGCCTTGATATATAGATATGCTCTGGATACAAACAACTGAAGAATTTCTGACAAATAACAATCTCTGAAGCTCTTTAGCTTTCTCTGAATAAGAAAACCTCTGTAGGCAATAGATCAAGTGATATTGCACACTCTCTGAATTGCTTTCCGCTGGAGATGGCTCGTTCCCCAAGGAATTCGAACGCGAAACCCTAAAGTCTCAGGCTCAGATCAATTTGATCAATCTCAAAACTCAATAATCTCATAATGGCTCACTTTCCAATGCAAAATCCTCAAATAAGCTCAAAAGTGCGATTTGCTTGAAAATAGGGTTTTAATGAAATATTGATATTTTAATATTTTCAATTCTCCATAGTTCTCCACTGAATATTTAAATATTAATCAAATGTCAAACTGGACCCCTTTTCATGATGGCGCACCCCTCAAGG
>VDFB02128062.1:0-39990 GCA_007258455.2 Sequoia sempervirens
TATGTACAAGCAAGCTTGGGATGTGGACAACATTCCTTAAGTTGGCCCACACATGATGTACTTAATTATCTTTAGCATTGTATTTTTGGGGGAAACCCTTCCATCCTATTGCATGATGTATCTTATTGGAAACACATGACTTCACATAGGGCTTTCAATAAGCTCTCATGTCTTCTTCTACTTTAAATCAATTTCTCACAAAAATGGTGTTAGAAACTACTTTAAAGTGGGGGCATACATCAACACTCATGTTTCATTGTGCGATTTTCTTTCTTCCTATGATGTGTTCCTTTCTTGGTGGTGTCATTGGGCTTGATTTCCTCCAAGAGCATGATATTTCTTTGACTTTTCCTCTCTTGGAAACATTAAGTACAATGTTCCCTAAGATGATACCTTTCATTTATCTTCTCTTGGAGACATCAAGCAAAATATCCCCTAAGATGCGACCTTGCATGAACTAAGAAAATCTGTTCAAACATCCCTCTTTCTTGTTGATTTTAATTTTTGTACCTTATTAAATTCATGGAGGTATGGCTTTGATATGGTTTCTTGGGGCTCACCTAGTGATCAACTAGCTTCACTATCCCTTGTGAGTGTGCATTTTGTTTTTTCCTTATCATATTCATGGGGGTATGACTTTGATATGGATCTCTTAGGGCTCACCTAGTGAACAACTAGCTTCACTAGCCCTTGTGAGCATGTGTTTTGTTTTCATAGTGGATAATGTGTTCCACTTGTAAACCCTTTTGGACAAACAACCTAGACTTGGTCCACAAAGCATTAGATGTCCAATTGAAGCTTGATCCATTGCATTTTTATTTTTCCTTTTTCCTTTTTTTTATCTTTGATGGTGTATGTTTTTTATTCAATTATTGCTTCATCTATCATCTACAAGTGTGTTCCTTTGCGCTTATGTTGGCTTGCCATAGGATCTTGATCCTAGGGGCTTGGCCACCCTCTTGGTTATTTTCATCCTATATTACTAACATTCATACATTTTAACCCCTCTTGATTGCGTGGTTGGCTACTTGAGTGTGAGTTTGAAGCAAGTTCATCCTCGGGGCTAAATGTAGTGTAGGAAAATGCATACCCTTGCATTTTCACACTTTTTTGGGCCCACCTTGCTTTATTTATCCTTATTTATATCTTAATTGGTCCTATTTTTCATCCACAAGCCTAATGAATGGTATTCTTTTATGGCTAATCCTAACAAATCATTAAAGGGGAAATGTTAATTTAATGATTGTGGTTGTGTGTCCCTAATTTTTGGACTAGGAATAAGACACCACCTAAGGCGTCTTTGTCCTCCAAAGGTCTTGAGACCCTCTTTTTAAATGTACCTTAATTAGGCTAATTTTTGGAGTTTGTGCCCTGGGTTTCATGCCTCATAACTAAGATGCCACCTAGGGCATCTTAGTCCTCCTTTGGTTATTTTTAGGAATTAATTTCAAATCTTGGCTGGATTTAGCCTCCTTTAATTAATGAATTCATATGTTGGATTTTTGTGGTGTATTTTTTGGATATTAAGCATGGATAATTATAAATACGAGATTCTTTCACTCATTTCTTACCAAGAAAGTTGAATGAGCATTCCTAATAGCATAACTGAGTTCACAAGAGCATTCAAGTGTGATTCATCAATAATTTAAAGCAATCATGAAGATTCAAGCATCATATCAAAGATATTTTGCATCATAAGTGTTTTTGAGCTAACATTTATGATGTACGATGTTACCACCAAAATTATACTCCCTTTTTGGAGATAGTACAATCCTTGGTCTAATTTGGACCTATCTTGGGAACCCTTGAATTAATTACCCTTTAAACCATTATTTATAGGCCCTTAGGAACAATTATTTAGGATCTCAAGGCTTATTCCACTCAAAACTCATATAAAATCACTTAAATCTTGACAAAAATCATTTAAAACATTAATATCCCAAAAACCCACCTCAGAAACCTTAGGTGGGACTCATTCACCACCTTGGACGAATGAGTCCCCTTTGGTGGGACCCATTTTCCAAGGGTGGTGAATGAGTCCCATTTGGGGTTTTTTCAAACTTGAGTGGTAATTCATCAATTTAATTCATGTTTTTGGTAAATGTAGGTGTTTGAGATTAAATAACAGTCAATTAGGTGATAATGCCTATAAAAGCAAGCTTCTAAGTCATTTTCATCATCTCTAAGCACTTTGAGAAAGCATCAAGCATCAAGAGTCTTCAAGAAATATTTCATGAGAGTATTCTAATTCCAAAAGCAAGCAAAGTTAAAGTATTGGAGTAGCATTAGATTATTTTGTAGGTCTTCAAGCTCACTTTCTATCAAGATCTAGCATTATCAAGGGTTGATCATGGATTCCTATGGTGAATCATGATGGATTCTAGGTTGGGGAGATGAAACTAGCCATCAAGCCAATCCTAAAGACTTGTTTCCTAAGTGATTCCATCTTCCATTTTCACTCTACATCTAGCCTAAGGAAGGTACAACCATCATTAGAGTTCACTTGGGGTGATTGGGGTCATCCCACAATAATGGGTTACACTTTTTGGCCAAACCTGACACTGAAATCAACATTTTCAAAAAAAACTTCACTTTCTGACACCTATAGTAGGTAAACTATTAGGAATTTGAAAATGATGTAAACTAGTGATTTGTGAGATTTTTTTTGTGAGTTTTGAAATATGTTTTTAAGGTGGAATTCAATTATTTTTGAATGCACGATAACTGGTTTTTAATAGTAAACAACATTTTTTAAAAAGTGATGTGTGCCGGAAACCATAACATTTTTCCTACAAAGGATAAAATTTTGATTCTTTTTAATTTAGGTTGCTAATATACTTGGTATCTATTGGACAGGCGTTTTGTTTCGATACGTTTGTTGAATATATTTTTTTAATTAAGTTTTGAAGTCAAAACATTTTGTTGACATAAGTTACTTGACACGCACTAACTTTGGTATGTATTGAAATTCAAATGTTACTGTTAGAAACGGGGACATCAATACTACAAAGGTATATATTTTTAAATTTTTTTTCTCAAATTTAATATTTTTTCCGATGATTTTGCTACTAAACTTGATGTTAAGAGTGAAAAACCTATATTAGGTAAACTAAAAAATAAAATATAATATAAAACAAAATATATTAAATTTATAGTTACGTTGGAAAGCTTACATTTCATTCTCTACAATCATCCAACTTGGTTTATCAAGTTAGAGAAATCCATTACACCTCCTTCCCAGCCGATAGTCAAAAAAATAAATTTTGAAATGGTGGAGAGGAAGGTGAAAAAGGGTTCGTGAAAGGGGAGTTCATTGAACCCCTTATATGGTGCAAAATGGGGTTCATTAGAAGGGGGGGGGTTCATTAGAAGGGGAGGTTCATTAGAAGGGGGGTGGTTCATTCGAACCCCCTTCATTAGAAGGGGTAAACCATTTTAAATTTTTTGATGAGCATTTCTAATTTTTCTTCATTCAAAAAATTGTAACCCACTATTGTGGGTTTACCCATTGGAGATCATCAAAAGTGAGTTATTCCACTTGCATTTCCAATTTTGCATTATATTCTTGCACATTAGAATAGGATTGCATCATATCTTAGATTTCATAGTCTTTAACACAATCAAGGCTAGGGTTTTTATGTACATTCCATTGTTTCTTTCAAGGTTTAATTATGAAACTAGGGGTTTGACCGAGGAAAACCCCCCATTATAAAATCAAGTTATATTTTGTTTTGCAGGTATTTTTGCGGATCTGGATCTAGAA
Source organism: Sequoia sempervirens (assembly GCA_007258455.2). Classification (NCBI taxonomy): domain Eukaryota; kingdom Viridiplantae; phylum Streptophyta; class Pinopsida; order Cupressales; family Cupressaceae; genus Sequoia; species Sequoia sempervirens. The sequence goes on from VDFB02128062.1 coordinate 3,764, forward strand.
CTAAATTTGGGAGGAAGGTCCAAGTGTTGGACTATAGATTAGAGATTTCAATTTCTAAAAAAGTGGAATGGGATTGATTCACCATTAGTGGTGAATGACTCCCACTGAAGGTGTCTGTCAGATTTTTTGTAGATTCCAATACCCTTTTTCTGAAACAACTATCTAGGGAGAAATCCTAATCTAAGACTCATTCACCCAGGTTGGTGAATTAGTCCCAGTTGGTCCAAAAGTCAAATTTCTCATAATTATAGAGTCAATTCTAGTCTTCACTTTAGCTTCTACAAGTTTCTAGGTGCACGCTTTCTGTTTGGCTTTTCCCTTCCACTTTACTTGCATTCAATTTATCTTTTTAGGTCTTTTTGCATATCACACTATGTTTTCCAACATTTTCAATTTTCCAAGTTTACAATTGGTGGTGAACCCCTTTTTGTTATATTCAGTCCCTAGGTCAACCCTATTGTTAGATTTCAACCTCCTCTGCATTGAAATATGGAGGCTTATCCCTTGGGTGGAACCTTCGTAAAGTGGAAAGAAACTTAAAGAAAAAACTCATCTTTCCCACCAACCTAATCCATTTTTGGAGGTTCCATAGGGTTTTGATTTAAGAAAGAAATTCAAGTCAAGATTTATCAAGCATTCCTTCATTTTAAGATCTACATCCAAGCTAGCCACTTCATACAAGTTTGTAGATTTCATAGCAAGGGTTTGGTGAGTTGCAACATAAAATTTTGTTCATTAATCATTTCCCTTCATTATTTCATTTCATTTCAAGGTTTATTTACCAACAAGGTGTTTGACCAAGGAAAACCCCCATTTACTAACAAACAAGTTTTTCCTCTCTTGCATGTTTTTGTTTGCAGATTTAGGTTAACGATCATTTGAAGTTGTAAAGTTGCATTACAAAGTTCTCATTTTCATAGAAACTCACCTACAGGCTAGATCTAGAAGTTTTAGAACTTGAGATATGAGAAGGAAGTGCAAACATTGAGCGTTAGGATCACATTCAAATATTTTATAAATTAAAGATGGGACTAAGTAGGCAGCAAGGTCATCCTAGTCCTCCAAGTGGTATTTTGCAGAGATTCTTTTGGATCCTATTTCAACATTCGAAGATTTTGCATTTGCCCCAAAAATTAGCAACAGGACAAAGACAACAATAAGGGTGTCTTAGTCCTCCCTAGCATATTTTGATAGCATTTTTACATTTCCATAATCCTTATCCCATTTCTAGAATTCCAAGGTACACACATCCTAACTTGTTGCTTAATTTCATCATTTGCATTCATTATTTGGCTTGCATTACTAGGTTTTGTGAGTTGAATGTTATATTGTCTTTTCCAAGCTTTTGATTGGTGTTGAACCCCTCAAAGCCTAAAATAACCCCTCCTAGGTCTTCCTTGTTGAGAATTGACTCACCTTTGGGTTGATAGTCAATCCAATTTAGGATCCTACGGCATTCTTGAATGAAAATTGGAGAATAGTGGTGTTCTATGACCTAGGCCATAAAGCACACATTTTCCCACATTGTTCTTTTTTAATTATTTAATATTTTGTCCTTTTCCCCTACTTTTGAATTAAATATTATTTTAATTCAAAAGTTATATTTTCCCTCTTCTTCTATAATTAAATAATTATTTTATTTATTTAATTATTTCCCACTTTCCCTCTAATGTTAAATAATTATTTTTAATTATTTAATATTTTTTCCTTCTCTCCCACTTTTGAATTAAATATTATTTTAATTCAAAAGTTAAATTTTCCCTCTTCTTCTATAATTAAATAAATATTATTTATTTAATTATTTCCCACTTTCTCTCTAATATTAAATAATTATTTAATTATCTAATTATTTGTTCTCACCTTTCTTTTTAAATAAATAAAATCAATATTTTATTTATTTATCCTATGTTGGCCATGAAAATTAAATACCTTTTATTTAATTTTATCTCCTTGATCCATGTCTTTCTTCTCTCAATTAACCTCCACCCTTGATTAAATTATTTTCTAATTTAATCTTGGCCCTTGATCGTGATTCTTATCCTAGCCACTCACTTAACTCTCCTCTATAAAAGGAGACCTTTCATCCTCATTTGAAAACACACAACAAGAAGGAAATCACACACCAATAAGGTGATCTTACACAATAAGCACTCTAGATCAAGAGAGCATCTTAAAGAAAATTATCAAGGCATTCAAGGGAAGATTATCAAAGTCTTATTGTAGCAATCAAGGATCCATTATCATGTTGAAGTCATGCATGTTGATAGAGGAATGATGTTGATGAAGCATTCAAGATCACTTAAAGTATTTCAAGATATCATCTTTATGATCAAGAATCACATCCATGGAGATTTCTACATGATGATTTCATTCCAAGGTTTCAATATTGGTATGGTAAGTTGTGAAATTGTTATGTTCACTTGTCATTCCTTCGATTACATGTTTCAATTCATTATCAAGTTTGATTACTAAAATGGGGTTTGACCAAGGAAAACCCCTATCCCTTAACAATCAACATTTTCTTCTCTATGATGTGTGATTTGTAGGTTTTAGGTTGAAGATTTATGAAGAGAAATATTTGAAAAAGCAGCTTTGGTGATTGGTATGCAGGTTTAAAGTAGGAGTGGAAACCTTAAATACACAAATCCATGTCATGCCTTATGAACTTTCATGCAATCTTATCTTAGGCGGACAATGGATTCGTGCCCTCAATAGTGTGCCCTCCACTCTTCATCGCAAAAATGAAATACATTTACAACAACAAAGTATACACCCTTGGCATTGATCCTAAACCTTATAGCATCTTACAACTTGACAAAACAAAAAAAAACCCCTTGAACACATTAACACCAATCATACAAGTGGAACCTACACAACAAAATGACAAACACATTGAACATCACACTACATTATTGGAAGACGAATGGAGTTCCTTGGATTTTGAGCATGACTTCATGGGAGAATACAAAATCATCCACCAAGATTCAAGAAAGGGAAAGAAACAAAAATCATATCAACACCAACTTTGGAAGACCTTTTGACAACATCCACTTTAGACAAAGAAGAAAACTACACAAAAAACTTTGATGAACACAACAACGAACAACCACCTGATTCTAAAGCAATGAAACAAATTTATGGAAAAGGGTATGAGCTCATGAAACAACTTGGATATAGTGGAAAAGTATGTGGTTCTTGAGAACAAGGTATCTGCAACCCTATCAACCCTCTCACACAACAAACAACTCATGGTCTTGATTATTGTCCTGTAATAGAGATTACCAACCCTCCACCCAACATCAACAATATCACACAACACACTCCTAAATCATCCTTAACAACTAGTGGTATTGAAAATCATCCTTTACCAAACATACAACACACAACTATACCTTCACTTAATGTCAAGGTCATCTCACAAAACACTCATGATTTGAATTTGATAGATTTTCCCTCCTATAAGAGTGAGAACAAAATCTCACAATCTAGAGAAACTCGTGTAAGTATGACATCTACTACTAAGAAAGATGTCTCTTTCACACCCATCACAAGACCACCTTCTCGCATTGATCAAGAGGGTATCTTGTTGAGACTCCTCCAAGATCACTTGATCACCCTCCCTCCTAGAACTTGAAAGAAATGTTATTCCAAGACTTCCTTTTGTGCATATCATAGAGTTCATCATCACTACACTAATGAATGTAATGCTTTGAGTAGTAAAATCAAACATTTTCAGGAGTTTGGTATGCTTCCCTATGTGGGGGCACCTAATTCCTCTAATTTCTATTGATTTTCACTCTACCATGCATTTCATTAATTATTTTGGCTCATCTTTGTCCTACACTAAGTGGGGGAAAGGGGTTCGATAGCCTTGTCCTCATATGCCACTTGTTGTTGTCTCCTTTGGCTAGTCGTTAAATTTTCATGAATACATAAGAGAAATCTTGGGATGTGTACAACATGCCTTAAGTTGACTCGCATATGACATACTCCCCTTTTTCATGACATAGATTCTCAGAAACATATGACTTGGCATAGGGCTTTTTGAGTAAACTCTCATGTCTTCTTCTTTCTCTTCTACTTTAAAGCAATTGCTCGTGGTACAGGTGCTCGCAACTACTTTAAAGTGGGGGGAATACATCATCACTCACATTTCATTGCATGATTCCTTTCTTCTTGCGATGTGTTCTTTTCTTGGTGGAGTCAATGGGCTTGATTTCCTCCAAGAGCGTGATACTTCTGTTGACACATCCTATCTTGGAGACATTAAGGGCAATGTCCCCTAAGATGAGACCTTGCATGAACAAAGAAAAATTCCTTTGAACATTCCTTCCACTATTTTTCATTAACAATGTCTATGAGTGTCAAGCATATGAAGTTTTGATTACCTCATGGAGCTAAAAAAGAATCATTTTTCCTTTTGGTGCGTTGTTAAAGTTATTAGGAAGTATAAATTTGATATGGTTGACCAAGAATCCCACCTAGCAGCATGAATTTTCCCCATAGCCACCTTTGTGTTTGTGAGTGCATACCAACATTCAACATCTCTCTCTTTTACATTGTGTATTTGTGGATTTAGGTCCTTTAGAAGCTTGGAAATAAATGAAGATCATTTTTCAAGGTTGCTTAAGTCTTCTTCTCATTCAACAAGTCAAAATATCAACAAAATCTCATTTTTAGACCCACAAATTAGAGTTTTGGAAGCAGACACCTATAGGGAATCAAACTACAGATCAAAAGCTTCAAAATCCACCTTTGAAAATTTAGAAATTGAAAAGTGGAATAATTCACCATGGGTGGAAAATGAGTCCCACCCCAAGGTCAATTTTTGGATTTTTACATTTTTAAATACCCTTTTGTTAGAAACAAGTTCTAATACAATTTGACAAAACTGGGATTGATTCCCCCAAAATGGCGAATCAGTCCCTCTAGGCTAAAAAATAGCATCAACAACATTTCAAATGTAATTTCAAATATTCATCAAAGTTCCAGGTGAACACTTTCATTCTGATTCATTTCTATTACATTTTTCTATTCATTTGCATGTGATTTTGTATTACACAATGTGTTTTCCAACATAACATAAATCTTAGGTTTTGCATATATAATCAACCATATACATCACTTAATTACATTTATTTAATTTCATTTAGCTTAGGAAACATCTTACATAGCATAATTTGAATGAACCCTTAGCATTTTTGGGCCCTATCTCTCTCCTTTTAGGTGAAAAACCCTAGAAGAGCTAGAGAAGTACATAGGAAACCTAAAAATCTATGGTTCACTTGCATTTTTTCATCTCAAATCATTGAAATTCATATAAAATCTACATTTTCAGTTATTTTATAGATCATACAACATAGAAAACATCAAAATCAATTGAATTTTTTTTGAAAATTTTGAAAAAAAAACCCACTAGGACTCATATGTCCCTCTAAGCAAATCAGTCCCAGTGCAAATTCTGCACTGCATTTTTCAAAATTTAAATCTCTATTTCTATGCTCTTGTTTTTTGTTAATAATTTTCTATTTTATTTTATAGACTTTCGGTTTCCTTCAATTCATTGGATCTAATCTAAATTAGTTCATTTTCTGCATTGCTTAAATTCAAAATTGCATCTAGAACATTTCATTTCAAATTGTTGCATAGTTTAGAATCTGAAATTTTCATCATGGATATGTGCTTTTGTAAGATATGGATGTCCTTGAAGTCCTTAGTATATGTGTCAAGTTGTGCTTTTGGATATGACCCTAATGAAATTGAACTAACTCATTCTCCTTCAACTCCTAATGCATGTCCTCCTCGTGATGTTGACATCATTGGAGAAGACAATGATAGCATGGATAAGTTCTTAAATGATTGTCTTAACAACCTTAAAGCTAATGCATACTCTTATCCCTCCATGGAACAACCAACACCCCGTATAATATAATGACTTGAGATGTTTGGTTACTTACATCCTAAAGTTGAGACAAAATTTGAAGCTAAGTTCCCTACAATAGGTGAACCTAGTTCCTCTAAGCAAGCAAACACTCAACCATTCTATGTTAACAAGATGACCGACACTCCCATCAACCTAGAAGAGACATATGGAAAAGGATTTACAATCTTGAGTAAACAAGGATGTGATACAAGTGAACATGAAATTCATCAACTCTTAGATAAAATGCCAATTAAAATACAAAATGGCTAGGATATCAAGATCCTCCTAATACGACTATCCTCCTTCCTAAAGAAAAACCAATACTTCTCAAGGAAGAAGAGATCATCTTTGGTCCTCCTCAGAATTCAACTAGAGAAATTGGTGAATCTAGCAAACACAAAAGGCCCTATGGAAGAAAAGATAAGACTATATTCTAAAGGTGTAGATGTTCCACATTGTTAATACCATAGAACTCTTGGACATAGTACTAATGAGTGTCATGAATCTAAAATAATCTTGACCAAATATCACTTTGATGACACTAATCATTATCCAGTACTTTCATAACATACCCTACCACTCCTTTTCATGTAATAGTTGCAGAATCTTGTATTCTCACCATTACATGATCTTTCCCATCACCTACCTCAGCGCATTCTTGTCTTACATATAGTGGGGGAAAAAAATAGATAGCATTCTCCTCTAGTAACTCATTTGTCATCATCCCTTTAGCTAGGTTGACTCACACATGCATTACTAGTCTTTTGCATTATTATTATTATTTTTTTTTTTGTGTGATTGCATGTGTGTATTGTGATCCCCCATACTATTCTATTTGATTTACCTCTCTCTCTTTGTGATATTCCTCTATTTCTTCCTTCATTCTTCTCTATTTCATAAGTCTTTCCAAAAGCTTTTTCTTTATCTTTTCTTTGTCTTTTGTTTTTCCTTTTGGGGATGATGCAAAACATTGAGACATTCATGGGTATGTGTAGGATCATGATGGGCCAAAAAGTGGCGATATGTAAGTGATATGATGGCCCATGTTGCTGATGATTTTTTTTTTACCCAAAATTGATGAAATGAAAAGGGTTTTTAAAGGAGATTCTTAGCTTTCCACCAATATAAATGATGTTTTACTTTGAATTTAATAAATAATTATTATTCATTTTCTATTTGAATTACAACTAAAGTCCCGATTGATAGGCTAATTGAAAAACATCTATAGCTTTCAAATAGTATCATATTTTTTGGATCCAAAATATGTGTCACATTCTATGCTTCGCATACTATAGAATTAAAAAAAAAAATGAAGTTCATGAAGTTTTGACCAAGTTAAGGTGGTTAGACATAGGAGTTTTATATTTTTAAAATGTTGTAATAAAAAACTCATAATTAATTATTTACTTGGAAAAAAATTACAAAAAATATGCATCACATCGAGACATGAGTCCTCTACTTATACCTAAAATATTATAAAAAAATATTATCATTTTATTGTGTTTAGAGTGGTTAGACAGACACCTTATTTTTTCCCTAAAATTTAAGTACTATTGCATTGAAATTAAAAATTTTCACCAAATAGATTTTTCTTTTTAAATAAACCTATTAGTTTAGAAACTAAATTTAATTTCCTATAGATTCTATTCACACATATTTTTGAAATAATAGAGATAACTTATTCAAATTTTTACATCAAGTTGCCTAACTCTGATTTTTCTAAATTTTTTGCCACTTAAGGGCCTATTTTTTCCATGATGATCCTGCACATACCCTCATGTCTCTTCCATGTTGACCCAAAATATGTTTCTTTTCTTTTGTCTCGTGTTTTCATTTTGGGGATGACACAAGGTGTCAAGACATTCATGTCTCTTCCATGTTGACTCGAAAGGTTTTTCTTTGTTTTCACTCTCTTTGTGGCATTATTCCAATTCTATGATTATTTGGTGAATGATGATAGTCTCAAGCTCTCTAAGAAAATTTTAGCAAGAACATATTGACCTAAAATCTATAGATCTCTTATGAGTTTGGATTTTCATTTTTGGTGGCAACTCCTTTTCTCTTTTTCTTTTGCATGACGTAGCTTTACTTGGAAACATATCACTTGGCATAGGGATTTCCAAGTTAGCTCTCATGTCTTGTTTATTGTTAGCATTTATCATTTACTAATTTAAAGTAATTTCTCACATAATGGTGTTTAGAAATTTTTTTAAAGTGGGGGCATACATTAGTGTTATTCTTTTGTATTTTTCTTTTTCATGTTTCGTGGTGTAGTCTTCTTATTTCATGCGATGCATTTTTTGTTTTATGGATGACGTTGAGTGTGATGTCCTTCAAGAGCGTGATCTATCTTAACATATCATATTCCTCTCAGTGGCTTGATTCAACACACTGCATCCCCTAAGTTGTGAATCTTTTATTCTTTTATTGGTCCACTCTTGGAGACATTACACACAATGTTCCCTAAGTTAAAGACCTTACATGAACTAAGCAAGACTCCTTTCAACATTCCTTAAATTGTTGCATTTTCAATTTTCAGATATATGGCCACCTTGCATTTAATACACCTTGCATGCCTATGGATCCATCTAGTTTGTTCATGACCTCCAAGCATGCAAAGTTTTTCTTTCCTCATGAAGCACGAAGGTCATTTTTTGCATGGAACCTTATTAAAGTTATTAGGAGGTATAACTTTGGTATGGTTTTTGACAAGAATCTTGACTGATGCATGAATTTCCCTTAGCCACTTGTGCATCAGTTTGAGTGCATATCAGTTGTGTGTCTATGTGTCTCACCTCTTTTTGATCCTCATCCAGTGGACAAACTAAAGTTTTGTTGCCTCAGAGTGAGCTTGCATTTTTCAAACAAACATCCTAGATTTGATCCACATCGTGATGGAAAAATAATTGAAGATCAATCCGCCCCTTTCCTTTTCATTTTACTTATGTCTTTGGTAGTGCATGCTTGTGGTTTGTTGTAGATCTTATCTCATTTTCATGTGTTTTCTTTTGGGCCTATGTTGTTTTTCTATGGGATCTTGATCCTGGGGGCTTGATCACCCCTCTTGGTCATTTTCATCCCATCTTACTGGCATTGGTGTACTTAGACCCCCTTTGAAGTGAGTTTTTCTACTTTAGTGCAAGTTTGAAGCAAGTTCATCCTCTCACTAAATTGGGGGCTAAATGTAGTGTCAAAAAATATCGTCAGTGACATTTTAACACTTGTTTGGGCCCTCCTTGTAAAATTGAGCTTAATGATGCCTTGACTTGGTGTTGTAATGTGTTTAACACACTCACATTAGGTCTTGGGACCTTGTGGATTAAATAAACTTAATCATACCTTATTTAAGGAGTTGTAAGGTGTTGTAACACACTTTCACACTTTTTCAGGGTTTTCATAAATAATTATCAGGCTTCTTTATGCTTTAATTGGCCTTATTTTGCTTCCACAAAACTTATTTAATGCATCTTTTTGAGGATAATCCCAAAAAAAATCAACATCCTATCATAATTCAAGTGTTTTCAGGTTGTGTGGCCCAAATTTAGTGATCTATGACTCATACGCCACCTTGGGCATATGATTCCCACCTAGTTTTTTGTGTTCCGGTCCTAGTTTCACACCTTTCTAAGCATTTTTGAAATTGTTTCTATAAATTATGCCTAATGGGACTCATACACCACCTTGGGTATATGAGTCTCGTGTGGCCCAAAATCAAAATGAATTCAAATTCTTGGTAGGATTTTATCCTTCTAGATCTAATGTTGGCTTGTAGTGTTGTAATTTTGAGAATTCTCGCATAATTAAGTATAAATAAAAAGTTCTTTCACTCATTTTACACATAGCAAGTTGAATGAGCATTCATATAAAGAAGTTGAGTTCAAAAGAGAATTCAAGCATTTACAAGAGCATTCAATAATCTTCAAGGTATATTATCAAGTGTTTTAGAGCATTATTAAACCATCAAGCATCATGTCAAATTCTTCATGCATTATGTCTTTTTTTTGAGCTAACGATTATGGTGTAGGGTTTTATGATTCAAGCTAGCATTCAATTCAAGATCTATCCTATTCAAGAAAGAGTCAATATATACATCCATTGGAGGAATTTCATACATTTTTGTAGCATTTCATTGCTAGGGTTTGATGAGTTTCAACATCATACTTTGTTCATTTATCATTCTCTATTCCTATTTCATTTTATTTCAAGGTTTAATTACCAAAATAGGGTTTGACCAAAGCAAACCCCTTTCAACTAAAAACAACAACAATTTTCCCTCTCTTTAATGTATGTTTTGTAGGTTGTTAGCGAATGGAATGGCTTGGGATAAATATGCTTAGATAAATGACTCTTGGCCCAAATTTAGCACTAGCAAAAATCTGCTAACAACTCTGGAAGGACCACAATTGCATTTGTGACTTTCCTCTGAATTTTTTCTAAGTACAACTCCCTCACTAGATTTTCAAATAATTTATCTAATCTACTAAGTACGGGTATGCTTTTAACCAGAAAATAGGAAAGGTAACTAATGCTAGTTCATAAATATGAAGCTAACATAGAAGGAAAAGATCACAAACATCAATGATCAATACAAAGAATAAAAATCTATGACCATCTAATCAATGAGATAAAACCATACTGCAATAAATGAATGTTATACAACTTATCTTTCAAAGAAGACACAATTATATTGTATGCATAATGCCAAGATCAACATACAAAGCATCATTAAATTCATAACACATAGATTGTAAATCATTACAGTCTGAAGTAAATGCTAATCCCTCTGGATAACACCACTCGGTGTATCTTCAGAAAAGTCCCTATTTTTTTCCCAATTTCAAATTTATCATGAAGGAAAAGCCACTGGATGGTTGCAAAAACCATTACCAAATTAGTCTCTTTCCTGATTTCCAACATTTCTTGAGAATTGCTAAATCAATCAAAAGAATTGATCTTGGCAGAGGAATATACATCAATAAGAAGAAAATTATTTTTATCACACCAATAGCCATTGAATGACCTTTCATATAACCAAAAAATTAATGCAATGTACAGGAATATCAAGTGGTAGCACATGTATGATCCTTGATGGTAAATTGTAATTTAAACCAGCTCAAATAAGCCATAAATTGAGACTAAATTTTCATCTCATCATACTTAGGAGAATGCACTAATGTCTAACTAATCTTCTATAAATTCAACTAGCATCACCTTTCTTCATCAATTAGTAGCATCAAATATGGTAAGCTCTTAGAGTGATAATAACTCTTCCATTGACTACATTGTGTTGGAAGAGATTGAATGCAGTCCACTATTTAGGTATGTATCAGACTAGCTGAAGGAGGTCTTCACGGTGCAGAGTGAGATAGAGGAAGAGGTGCTCTGTAGAATTTTGGGTGAGGTTTTCCTTATCCAGGCCCATATACACAACACAACCATGATGGAGTGCTTCATATATACTATCATCAGGACCTCTTATTGTTGCGACTAGGGCGTGAGAGCACTGGAGCACCTGGTAAAGCCCGAGTTTCATCAGCATGTCAATGTGGTGATCAAATGGCTTAGCCACTGCCCTCAGAATGGATTGATAGTTGGTGCCATCTACATTGTGTCAGCTCTTCAAGATGAGAATTTAGAGGAATTTTTGGCTCTTCTGTGCACAAGAGTGGTAAGAAATGATATGGGGCATTTTGCATAATTCCTCTAGTCCTACAAGAATCTGTTGTCACTAGCTCAAGTTGAATTCCTATAGGGTGTTACTAAGGGAATTCATGTCCTGATGTTTGCTCTGTGTACTTGAGAATAAATACCTCTTTTCATCCCCTTTCTATCCATGACATGAACTTTTGTAGTTGAAACAAACAATTTTTTAGTGCCAATCAAATGTAAAAATGTTTATATATATAAATAAAATATCTCTTTTGATATCACTGTAACATGTATGCATGGCTTCATTGGTTTCTTATTCATGTCATGTTTGAAAATTTTGGTTTCTTTCTACATAATGAATTGGTTAAATAAATTAGGCTTGGTGTGATTACATTGCTCACTAAGAACCTTCTAGGCGGCAAAATGGATAGTTCACACAACTTGATAAAACCCCAACTAGGTTTTGAACAACCAAAAGAATACCACTTAAATAATGACTTGTTGGTAAAGTTTCTATGGTTCTAACATATGAAGACTCATCAATTGAGTTATTAAGATTCGTACACCCAGTTTGGAGGAAAGGAAAGTTTGAAAATGGTGAGAAAACACTACCTAGTGAGAAACAAACAATGCAAGCGGTAGAATGAGAGGTTTGATGAACAAATAAAAACCTCACCTAAGTTTGAGAAAGATGATAAAAGGTTGCTTGAGCACAAGTTTAAGTATCAAAATTAGGAAAAGAAAAATGGGGGTTTCCCATTTATAGGTATCGGTGGCTTTGATTGGGGACAAGGACTGCAAAGGATGTAGAGAACCCAACATGCAAGACCTGTCCTTTTCCATTGGGTAATGAAGTCAATGAGAAGGACACCAAACATAAATCCAACAATGAACACACATAAATTGCACTCTTTACAAGGTAGGACTAACCTACTAGAGAAGCAAAAGGGAAAGCATGATCACACAAACCCATTAACCCCGTGGGAGAAGAATAATCCTTTTCTGAAAAGGCCCACCTTCCTATACAGTCTCTGGAACAAATTTAGGAACTTTTAAATCCCAACATTGATGTAGATGTGGGTGTATTCATAGTCCAATGGTCTCCCAAAAATCCACTTTTCATCAAAAACTTCCTCTTGCTACCATCCTATCAGGGTTAGATCATTCTTTGCTAGTCAATTCTCATGACCAAGACCCATCAATTCAAGCATATCCAATTTTGATATAACATTTTGAGTTCTGAATTCTTCTTTGGTCTTACATTCCCCAAGAATTTCTGAAGTTTCTAAAAAATTACCATAGGAAACACTACTCTCCTTGACTTCATCATACCTTCCTTTGATCAGGTCATTTTTATGGAGAGTAATTATTTTTGTAGACTGGTGCAAAACAGGGAGTAATTTGTTTTTCACTTCTGACTAGACATCAACTTCATCTTCCTCCAACAAGACACTATTTTTTTTATCATCCTTCCCTTGATTATGACCGATTTCAACCATTGATAAACAACATGCTTCCTTAAACATTGATTTATTGGCAATTGAATTTGTGAAAATAAGGTTACCATATAGTTCAAATCCCCTAAAACTAAAGAGAGGGTTAGAATGAGTTGACCATTTTTCTTCTCCTAAAAATCATCACTCCTGGAAACACCATTTCCTTCTGGATTTAAACATATGTCCTTTTTCTCCTTTTCTTCAAAGAAGAAAATTTCATATTTTGGAGTAAGAAGAGAAGTTGATTTCAATTCATTCGAATTAATCTTAGCAGGGGAGAGCTTATCAAAAGGAGGAAAAGAAAATGATGTCTTTTCCTACAACTCATCATCTTTATCATCACTAGATGAACTACAATCACTTTCAACCTCAAAAGAGATATATAACTTGAAATTTGGATCACTGCAATACTGATCTTGTCCCCCACTAGGCTACTACTTGTTATCAAAAATTGTTAGGTTAATGTTTTTTTCTAGTTGGGTGAGGTAACTCTAATTCTTAATGAACTTTAACTAGAAAATTAAAAGACATCTTACAGTTGTCTCCAAGTTTTGCGTTTATGTCTGATTTCTATTTACCTATGACAATGAAATCATCCTCAACTTTCAGTACTTTTGATTGATCTTGTTCAATCCCTTGAACTTTATCTCTTTTGAGGATTAATTGTATGACTAGTTCTAGAGCAGAAATGAATATATGATACTCAATCTCGACATTATGTATTTTTGGAGTGAGAATATTTTTAAGAGACTAATTGAATCGATAAACAAAATCCCTCATCATTTTAGCTTTATTTTTCATGATTTGGAAGAAAAGACATAGGGTAGCTACAATGTTAATCATAATTTTATAGCATTGGAGAAATTTTGTTTTTAGGACATCACATCTAGTAATGCTCCCTTTTTCAAGTCCTTTGTACCATTCTTCCACTTTCTCGATCAAACTATCAATAAAAATTCTTACAAAAACATCTTCTTCTTGAATTCCTAAAACTACACTTATAGCAGTCATAGCCGAAATATGTTCTTAGGGTCTTGTTCATTTTGACTAGAAAATTTAGGAAACCTTTTTTGAGAACACTAGGGTAGATCATGGTATTGTGATAGGGAATGAGAGCCAAATTTATTACACCTGAGATTCGAAGTCATAAACAGAAAGATTCACCAACTCACATAGAAGTAAAAGTTAGGAAGAGAAAATTACTATGGTAGACGAGCCGAAGGGGGATTCTAAGGCTAAGGTGTGGGTGGGTCCCTTGGTTGTGCTAGTTTTTTCCAGTGCACCTAAGGAATCTCTAAGGGATATCCATTTCCTATATTCAAGATCCCTAAAATGACTAGCTAACTAACAAGATTCAGTCAAAGACTGAGATCTTTTGCACTTTAGGCTTTGTGGGGCCAAGGAGGGTCTTCCTATTGTGTTCATTCAGAAATATGCTTTATAGAACACATCATTTTCACATATTAGTTTGAGTGAAGGATAATTATGCAACAATTACTACAAGATTGGCTTATCTTTAAGTAAATTTATTACCCATTGGGTATGTGCATGATCATGATGGGCCAAAAAGTTGCAATATGATGGGTATGTGTAGGGTATGTGGCTGACGACTTTTTTTTAACCCAAAATTGATGAAACTAAAAGGGTTTTAAAGGATATTCTCAGCTTTCCAACAACATAAATTATGTTTTACTTTGAATTTAATAAATAATTATTATTCATTTTCTATTTAAATTACAACTAAAGTCCTTATTGATAGGATGATTGAAAAACATCTATAGCTTTCAAACTATATCACATTTTTTGAGTCTGAAACATGTGTCACATTCTATTCTTTTAAATACTATAGGATTAAAAATTAAAAAAATTGAATTTTATGAAGTTTTGACCAAGTTAAGGTGGTTAGACATACGAAGTTTTTATATTTTTTAAAAGTTGTAATGAAAAATTCATAATTAATTATTTACTTGGAAAAAAATTGCAAAAAATATGCATCACATCCAGACAAGAGTCCTCTACTTATATCTAAAATCTTATAAAAAAATATTTTCATTTTATTGTGGTTAGGGTGGTCAGACAGACACCTACTTATTTTTTCCCTAAAATTTAAGTACTACTGCATTGAAATTTTAAATTATCACCAAATAGATTGTACATTTTCTAAGATAAATCTAGTAGTTTAGAAACTACATTCAATTTTCTATAGATTCTATTCTTACATATTTTTGAAATAATATAGATAACTTATTCAATTTTTTACTTCAAGTTGTGTAACTCTAATTTTTCATAATTTTTTGCCACTTAAGGGCCTATTTTTTCCATGATGATCCTACACATACCCCATTCATCAAAACAAAGGGCATTCTACATGATAATTGATACATAAACATGTTAAGATTAATGAATTTCAAAGTGAATTTGAATTCTAAATTCAAGTCAGTAATTGGACAGACATTTTATTAACTCTTTAGGTGAATCTTTGAAAATAGACTAGTGCCTTGTTACATTGGGAAATGGAGTCACATACACAAAGACCCATAGCACATAAATGACTTTAAAATATGATTATATGGACTACTCTCACAATAACTTTGCATCATGGAGCTCAATCTCTCTAATACACAACTACTTATCAAATCCTTTGCAAATAGCTGTAAATTTATTACCTCATTTGAGCATTTTAATTGATTACTTGAATCAAAGTAGAAATGGAGATATACATTCAAATAGATGCTTGACTTGATGAAAAAAAACATCATTAATATTTCATTCAAAATTCACAGAGATTTACACTAGGAGAGTATATGCATCAGAATTATACATTTGCTTATATTTACTAGTCATTTAAGTAAAATGATTTAAGACAATTGCATATGTCCTTCAAAACTCAAAAAAAAGCTAGATGTTCTATTCATTATCTTATATACCTAATGTTCTACCCAAATATATGCCCAACTCAAAACTTGACCAAAATTTTTCCATCCCCAACAAATGAGCTTTGAGTTCCCTTTTATAAGACAAGGGAGCCAACAAGCCACCATCTCAAATGCAATTTGGACACAAAATTTCATTTCATGTTAGCATTTCAATTTAATTTCAAAATCCCATATGATGGTTACATCAAGTGCGAGGAAAACCAGAATTACCAAAACTACCATAAGGAGAAAATAAAGTGTCGCCAAAACCTCCTCCACTGCCTGACAAGGAACAAGGCCAATACCCATATTGTCACGAGGGCACACAGTCACCCATCAATGCCCAAAATTGTGCCACACATGTAAGAAGAGAAATTGACAATGCAAAAATCATTTATCAATACAAAAAATTATCACCCACCACCTTCATCTCATACACCAGATGACCTTTTCTAAGCAACACACATGCCTTAGTACACATAGCTGCTCTGAGTAACAACAAGGGTTGGGGATGATACTTCCACCCCTTCTTTGACCTTCTCGTCATTCATTACAACATTTCTCCCACTCAGAGTTTTAATAGCCAGAGGAGGGATAGACAATACCTCCACTCTAGGTGACATAGCTCGCCCCATAGTCACTAGATACTAGTAGTAGTTGGAGTCAGGCTTCATCTATGTTTCTAATGGGTTGTCAGTAAGGTTGATAGGAGAGTTTTGTCAGCTGAACAAACCACGGCCATATCAAAGCTTTCATCATGTTAGGCTAGAAGCCCTGACAACTTCTTCTCACTTTGTTTTTGCATTCGTCAAGCTTCTAGCCTTGTTGTACACTTCATGGCTGCATCTAATAATCATTGGAAAGGAATTACTTTCTTTGAAATCCCCATGAATTCTCTATTCCCATCTTGAGTGTTCATCACAGGGCTTTTGAGACTAAAGCCACGAAAACCTTTATAATAAGATCGATTTGGAACCAGACTTGGTCATTTTGCAACCAAGGAACACACACTCTCAATTTTCTCTTTTTTCAATGGTTTGAAGACTTGGCTACTTAGTTGCTATGATTAGAATAGCAACTCATTCACTTATATTTATTAGGTGAGCTGAGGTGATCGATTACCAATATTGAATGAGAAAAATAACACGCGAAAAGTGGGCAATTTTCTAGCATGCATACTCTCACCATTTCGTTTGCAAGTACATGAAAGTCTATAGATTAAACTTCATGATTTCCTACAATTAAATCTTTACATGCACGAAGATCAATTTGATCACTCCTACAAAAATCTGGCCATTAATGTGTGATGGTTGCAGAGTAAAAACAGCTATCACATGCCATTTATCAACTTTGAATATAGGCCTTTGATCTTATGCCTAGATGGAGAATCAAGTGGCTGGCATTGGGTCGACAATCTTTGAATTCCAGTGGTGCTTCACTGATGTTTCCTTGGCCAATGATGTTCATCCATCTCAGATGATAGTCTCTCTGTCAACAGGCTCCACCCATCACACAAACTAAATATATTGAGACAAATGTCAAGATCTCGTTGATCTCATTAGTCTTAACTTGTGTTCACTTTCTCTGAGTGAGTCAGCGAGGAATGGTGAAGATCATTCCCAAGATCTAATCTTGACCATTTTTTGAAGGTGTCAGATGATGTGTATGGTAGTGGGAACTGGGCCCCACGATAGTACAAGGACACACATCCTTATTTCGCCAGCCTCGCTGCTTTTAACCGGTTGACACTTACTGTCTACAAGTTGGTGAGGTATGGCCAAGATCTCATCCCAGATCCTCGAATCTCAAAAATTGCACGCTAGAAAATGTTAGCATTTAATAAAAGGCCTCAGTTAGGCCGATGGAGATATGACCTTTGAGGGTGAATGACTTAAGTTTAAGTCACTGGGAAAATTTAAGACCTGACTTAGGGAAAAGGCTAAAGTTGATGGGATAATAAGGTAACTGGTGCTTTAGACCAAAGGGGATAGTAAACTAATGTGCAATGTGGCTCAAGAGATGACTTATGGGACTAGAGACTGGTAGAGTAGGTCAATGCATGATTATAACATTTGCATACCTTTACAAGAAAAATCTTACTCACTCATGGGGATAAGGGTTTAAAATACAAACTAACCCTATGGGGAATAAGAAAACTCCTTATAATTTTAGAAGCTCCATCAGGTTGATGTAATGGCCGATTTGGCTAATAATCACAATGATGAGGGTCATTGTAGTATTTGAATATCAACCTCAGAGGGCACTCAATCATAGGTGTAGGTGGGTGTTGTGCTTGTTCTTCCTCTTCTTCCAAGACAAAATTCACTCCCATATAATTTGTGGCATTCCTTCTGTATCTTGAGGTGAGTGTATTTAATTGTGATATGATGTCTTCTTGCTCTATTGTGACCCAATCTAAATCTGGCTACAAAATAAGAAATACATCATTATGAGGAAGTGCCATCTTAATACATGATGCGATGGAAATATCCAAACTTTTCAATCAATTTAATCCATCCCCAGCAGAGTCGCCAAAAATTTGTAAGTGAATGGAATGGCTCATGATAAATATGCTTAGACAAATGACTCTTAGCCCAAATTTAGTACTAGTGAAAATTTGCTAACAACTCTAGAAGGACCAAAATTGCATTTGTGGCTTCCCTCTGAATTTTGTTTAGGTACAATTCCCTCACTAGATTTTCAAAGAATTTATCTAATCTACTAAGTACGGGTATGCTTTTAACTAGAAAGTAGGAAAGGTAACTAATCCTAGTTCATAAATATAAAGCTAACATGGAAGGAGGAGATCACAACCATCAATGATCAATGCAAAGATTGAAAATCTATGACCATCTAATTAGTGATATAAAACTAGACTATAATAAATGAATTTTATACAACTTATCTTTCAAAGAAGACACAAATATATTGCATAATTCCAAGATTAGCATACAAAGCATCATTAAATTCATAACACATATTATAAATCATTACAGTATGAAATAAATTCTATTCGCTCTCAATAACACCACCTGGTGTATCTTTAGAAAAGTCCCTATTTTCTATCCCAATTTCAAATTTATAACAAAGGAAAAGACACTTAATGGTCACCAAAACCTTTACCAAATTAGTGGCTTTCTTGTTTCCCAATGTTTCTTGAGAATTGCTAAATCAATCAGAAGAATTGATATTGGTAGAGGAATAGACATCTGTAAGAATAAACTAATCTTGATCACACCAACAACCACTAAATGACGTTTCATACAACCAAATAATTAAATCAACATCTAGAAATATCAAGCAGTAGAATGTGTATGATGCTTTATGGGAAATTGCAATTTAAATTAGCTTAAATCATCCATAAATTAAGACTAAATTTTCATCTCATCATACTTAAGAGAATGCACCAATGTCTAACCAATCTTCTATAAATTCAACCAGTGTCACCTTTCTTCATCAATCAATAGCATCAAATATGACAAGCTCTCAAAGTGATGGTAACTCTACCAATGACTACATTGTGTTGGAAGAGATTGAATGTAGTCCACTATTTAGGCATGTATCGAACTAGTTGAAGGAGGTTTTCATGGTGCAGAGCAAGATAGAGAAAGATGTGCTCTACAGTATTCTGGGTGAGGCATTCCTGAGCTAGGCCCATGTACACAATACAACCATGTAGGAGGGCTTCATATATACTATCATCAGGACCTCTGGTCATCACAACTGGGGTGTGAGAGTACTGTAGCACCTGGTAAAGACTGAGTTTCATCATTGAGTCAATGTGGTGATCAATAGGATTAGCCACTACCCTCATAATGGATTGATAGCTAACACCATCTACATTATGTCAGCTATTCAAGATGACACTTTACAGGAAATTGTGGCTCTTCTGCACACAAGAGTGGTAAGAAATGATATGGAAATTTTTGCTCAATTCCTCCAGTCGCCCAATAATTTTTTGTCACCTACTCAAGTTGAATTCTTGTAGATTGTTATTGAAAGCATTCATGTCTTGATGTTTTCTCTATGTACCCAAGAAGAAATTCCTCTTTTGTCCCCTTTTTGTCCACAAAATGAAATTTTTTAGTTGAAACAAATAATTTTGTAGTGCCAATGCAATGTAATGACATTTATATATACAAATAAAATATCTCTTTTGATATCACTATATCTTTTATGCATGGCTTCATTGTTTTCGTATTCATGTCATGTTTGAAAATGTTGGTTTCTTTCTACATAATGTACAGGTTAAATAATCTAGGCTTGATGTAATTACATTGATCACTGAAAACCTTCTAGGTGGAAAATTGGATAGTTCACACAAATTGATAAAACCCCACCTAGGTTTCAAATAGCCTAAAGAATACCACTTAAAGCATGACTTGTAGGAGAAGTTTATATGGTTTTGACACATGACGAATCATCAATTGGGTTATTAGCATTCATACACCCACTTTTGAGGAAAGGAAAATTCAAAAATGGTGAAAAAACACTACCTAGTGAGAAACAAACAATGCAAGCTGTAGAATGAGAGGTTCGACAAACAAACAAAACCCCACCCAAATTTGAGAAAGATAATAAAAGGTTGCCTAAGCACAAGTTTAAGTATCAGACTTAGGAAAAGAAAAAGGGGGGGTCCCATTTACGGGTAACAAAGGTTTAGATTGAAGACACATTGAAGAGAAAGTTTGGAGAAAGTTGTCAAAGTGTTCAAAGTTTTCAAAGTTGTTACCTTGCATTGGAGATACTTAGAAGACCCCTACAGGTTACAAATCATGATTTTAGATCTGAAAATCAATCGGGAAGCACATAGAAGACCTTGAAGACAAGATTCAGAGTTTGAAGCTTTAGAAAATGCTAACTAGACTAATACACCGGTTTTGGCATATGAGTCCTAGTTTAAGTCAAAATTTAGTTTTTTACAGATTTGGATACCCATTTTCCATATTCTTATTTTTGCACAAAAACCTAGATCTGGGACTGATTCACCCATGTAGGAGTTGATGGTGACTCCCCAACACCCCCAAGATCAGTTGTGACCAAAACCACTTCCACAAGAGAGAGAATGGAAAGAAAGCTTGCTTCACAATGCAAGATTGATTGATTGCTTAATCAACTTGAATACAAATGTACATGAGATGCCTTGCTTATATGGGCAAGGTTGAGAGATAGGTATGAATATGATGCTGACAAATGTCATGATCCTATGACATGAGACAACCAACAACCTAATCACCTAGGAAATTATGCATCCTAGCTAGATAAGATAAGTTCTAGATAAGCCAACTAAGCCTTCTAGAAATAATCTTTTACCTAAGTAAACTTAACCATGTGAATATGTCCCCTAATTACCTAGTGGATGAATTAGCTAGGTACAAGACAATTATTCACACCAACACCCCCCTTAAGTGCAACTTAGGGAGAAGATTATTATGCAAACTCTACAAATACTATGACTATGGGTCCCGGCTACTAGGCCATGTTAGGTACCCATTTACAATGCAAATGATGCAATCTCTCACAAGTGGAGAAAAGGAGAAAACCCAATGGGACAAAACTCCTCTCCAAAAGAGAGAAACAAAACAAAAGAAACATGATGTCTGGAGGACTCAATGATACCCCCCAAGGACAACATGCATCATGTATATACAATCAAATACCCCCCCATAAGAAGGAAGTAGAGAGATAAGATATCCCCCCCATGATGAAGAAGCTCCAATGCTAATGAAGAATGCCTAAAAACAAAAGATGACCCAATGTCTACAAGCAACACATCTTCCCTTAGGAAAAAACAAATCCATAAGCTGATGATGAAGCCACTCCATGTCCAACTGAAAGGAGGAAGCATGAATGCTCATGTATGCCTCTGAAAACTGATGAAGATCCTCCAAGCTTGAATGAGTCACAACAGAATCATAGTCAAACTGAACCAAGAAACATGACAAATCAAGTGATGGAGGAGACTCATGAATGTCAATCTCCAAAGACAAAGTAGATGGGATAACAGTTGTACTGAAACTGTCATCAAAGAGGAGAGAAATCCCCTCAAGTATGTCCTCCAAATCTGCAATATGAGACTCTATGAACAAGTTAGAAATGCATGTCAAATACTCATCCCATAAAGCAAGATCTGAAAAACTATGATCATCCTGCTGAAGAGAAGCATTAATGACTGAAGGAGTAGGAGGTGGAGGAGTAGGAAGCTCAGCACTGGTCTCTAGAATACCAAGGTGTAGATGACCAAACTTCTCCTCACTATCATGGTTCACACTCAATGGAGTGTGTGATGCAGTCAAAGGAACATTATCATCTTTTGAAGCAAAATGTGAAAAGGAATATACTTGAGATGCATGATCAACCATCCCAATAGCAACAATATCCCTAGTAGACCTCCAAGTCCCTTATGTACACTCTATCTGGAGTGAACTCAACTATTTTACCTTGACCCCCATGAGTAATTTGATAAATAGAAAGGAGATTAGTGGACAAGGAAGGAACACAAAGTACATCATTGAAAGTCCCTTCCCCCATATCAATAGAACCCTTCCCACTTACCTTCATATATGTATTGTTACCCATCAATATACGATGTGAATTACAAGGCTCAAAAGAAGAGAACATATCCATAAAAGATGCCATATGATGAGATGCCCCTGAATCAAAAAGCCATCTATGAGATGCAGGACTTGTAGAGGCCAAGAGTGCTTGTCCTTTCATCTTGTGTAGCCCAGAAGTAGATCCTATGTCATGTGACTGAGATGATGATGATGGAGCTACCGATTGAGATGTTGAAGAAGAAGTACCAAACACTAATGAGGGAAGCTTAATGTTATTCTTTTGAAGAAGGTGTGTGAGTTCATCAATCTTCTTATTATAACATCTATGCTCATCATGTCCTAACCTTTTACAATATGCACATTTTGACTTCTTCTTTTTAGATGATTCCTCTTTAGAAGAGGGTGTGGACTCAGGAGTGCTATGTGAAGGAGAATCTTTACCTTGCTCATTAGACTTGGGTGCCTTGTTCTGCTTCTTACTTATGCCACTTGAATCCTTTGTCTCCTTTGCAACAAGAGCATGAGATCTAGAAGACTTCAATGTGCCCATGTGTACCAACTTTGCTTGTTCCCTTGTGAGTTGAGCTGCAAATTCATCAAGAGAAGGCAGTTTGTATGTAGTGCCAAGAGCATCCATTGTAGCATAGAAAGTAGAAACAAACACTGAATAATCAGGACCAAGCTTAGCAAGAATAGAAAGTATCAACTGTTCATCCTCTTTAGTGACTCCACAATTAGATAACTGCAATCTAAGAGAATTGAGATTAGAGAAAAAGTCTTGGACATTGTCAAAATCTGAAGTATTAAGACCCATGAGTTCATTCTCCAACTTAAATTTCCTCATCTTATCTGGCTTACCAAAGAGACTCTCTAAAGTATTCCAAGCTTCATTAGGATGAGTGCAAGATGCAACATGATATCTAAGATCTGGAGAGATGGACAACTTCAAAGTTCCAAGAGCTTTATCCCTTCTATCAAGCCATTTTCTTTTCTCTTTTGCTCCTGCAGGTTCTGGATCTTGACCAAATGTGATTCGTTGCAACTTTGATTTTAACAATAACAACTCCATTTGAGATTTCCACTCATGATAGTTATATGGAGTTAGAAGTACAAATTTTGTCAAATCCATGATACAATGAGATATTACAAGAGGAGAACAACAAATTTCCCTCACAATACAAGAAATCAACCCCATTTGTCCCAACAATATTTGCACTTTTTTGCAAATTTACAACAAGGAATCCTAAACTATCAAATCAGCTACAAACTGAAAATATGAAAATCTGGAAACAAATCTAAAAAAAGTGCATGAGTAGATCTGGAGTGCTCTCGAATACCTTTCTGATGCCGCAAATTTGGACAAAATCGGAGATCGAAGCACAAAGATATGAGCTCGGAAGCAGAAAATGATGATCGGGCTTCAACCTAGAAAAAGAGGGACAAAACTGCAAAATATCTGCAAAATATCTGCACCAATGAAAAAGTCAGGTCCTCGCCTTTTCGACGATATTTTGTTTCTGAAAAAAGGCCTTCGTATGCGAAAGTTATGATAAAATGAAAAAAATGGCTATTTTAGGGCATTAGAGACTAAATGGGGGCAAAAAATTTGAACCTAAGGAAAAAAAATTCGGCCCTCATAAAGTATGAGCGGATTTTTACAAGGCTCAAATGACTATCCTCGGCTTTTTAAGGATTTTAGTATTTAAAAAATCTTGAACCAAACCCATCGACCTTTTAGTAAAGGGTGTTTAATATAAAAACTTTAAACCAGTCCAAAAAAAATACATATGGTCAGCTAATACAAACTATGATCGGCTATTATTAAAAGGAAAGGTTTAAACAAAAGATGCCAATTATAATTCATACTGGACGAGACATTAAAACCAGCGTACCAGTTAAAAAGACAATTGGATAACCCGTGTACCAAGTATAGACAGCAGACAGTAGACAATGTGACCAAATGCGGATGGAAGGCATCCTCCACCGATGTGACTGTGGCTGTGCTAGAGGATGCCGGAACCAACACAAGCCAATGCAGACCAGTTTATGCAAGCGCCGACGATGTGATAGGTCGTACCCTTGCCGGCTCAAATCTTTGGATTTGACCGATGATAGCCTTGACCGGTACAATGGACGCCGACAGACCATTCAAAGCCTAGTTGATCGGTACCCTGAGGATATGAACGGACAACGGCCTTAGATCTGATAGAATAACTGATGGGTAAAAGGTTGGCGAGCTGGACGAGACCATGGATAGAGGATGGCACAGAAAAATACAAAGGACGCCTTCGTTTAAATATTTGTACCTGCTGATGGAACAAATGCCCTGCCGATCCGAGCGGTGTGCCAATGAAATGAAATGAAATTAAATATTTTAATAACGTCCACGAGGCCACAGCAGCCTATGGGACCCAGGAACAGCACAAGACCACCACCGAAAAGAGAAGACCCTAAACAGCCTAAGATCTTCGCTCGAGATTAGCTCTACGACAGTGAATTTTGATGATGTAATTTGCAGATTTGACCAACCTTTCCTCCTCAAACAAGGTATTTAAGTTGTCCACTTATAAGATGTCCCCATAAGTGACCCGAATATCTTTGTAGGCTGAGCACTCCATAACAAAGTGCCACTCTGTCTCCACTAATCCCATGTCGCAAAAATGACATATTCTTTCTTCCCACTCTTTAGGAACCATCCATCTGCCCGTCTCACATCTAAGACGATGTGAGCTAGTTCGGAGTTGAGCTATCAACATCTTTGCTCTCCATTTAATATTTTCTCCTATATATGCCTTTTCATCATGGTCCCCCTTGGAATTGAATTCTTTGATATAATGGTCTTTTTTTCACCCTGATTATTTTGTCCATAAAGCTTTTTTGAATTTTTGTTTCACATATTTTTTTATTTCTTCATTTGTACTTGGACAATCTTGCATATTCACACCCCACTTTTCCATCCATTTTTTGTTTTGTTTCATCCATGTATTCCTTCTTCTATCCAACTTTTCTTTTACGATTAGCTTAGGCCACCGATGGTCATCCATGTTTTGAACCTTTTGAAGGTAACATAGTAACTGAATCATCACGAAAGCCTCCAAGGGAAAGGTGCCTGACTCCGCTAGTAAAATCTCATAAGGTATCGTGGTTTTGAGCTTAAGGCTGCTAACAATTAGATGCTTTTGAATTCTTTCCACTTGCCTCCATTTCTGATCTGACATGCTGCTGCCCCAAATTTCGCACCCATATAGAACCACCGGGGTCACAAGTAAGCCAAACAACGTTCTCTTGGTTTTCCAATCCCATAGCTCAGCATTTCTACATCTGTTTTGTAGAGAGTAGAGCGCTTTCCAGCCTCCTTGGATCCTTTTTGCTCTACAAGTTTCCCAACTGAGCTTATAGTGAAAATCTAGCCCAAGGTATTTGTATTCATCTACAATTTCCAGCGGATTGCCCTCAAAGATAAAGCTACTTTGCTTGTTTTTTCCTTCTCAGAGAGAAGATCATAATTTTAGTTTTACTAGTATTCACTTGCATCCCAACTTCCTGACAAAATGATTCAAGAGCTTTCAAATGTTTTCTTAACTCATGTGCTGTTTTAGCAATCAAAATGAGATCATCGGCATACAAGAGCAATTTTATTACATAATTGGCCAACTGAATACCTTCCCCACCAACTTTGTCTATCCACTCTTCCAACTTGTCAATGTAAAGCCCGAATAGTGTTGGGGAAAGCGGGCAGCCTTGCTTGACTCCAATGTCACTGCCAAAGCACTCCGACATACCTTCATTAGTTCTGATTTTAGCTCTGACCTGCTCATACAGCCTATGAACAGCCGCCCTAAGAGCCCTTGGGACTCCTAGTTCCTCCATTCTATTCCACAACTTGCCCCGTGGCACTGTGTCAAAGGCTTTTTTGAAGTCAACAAAGCAGCAAAAGGCCTCCTCCCCTTGAACGTTCCAAATTTTTTCAATCAAAAATCTAAGTGTAATACCATGATCGATAGTGGAATGTTTTGGTCTAAAACCAGCCTGCCCTTTAGCTCTTTTGCCCTCTTTCTCAACCCAACTACTAATTCTACGCTCAATCATGCTTCCAAAAAGTTTTCCAAGAAGCGGATTAATCATAATAGTGCGGTAATTTGATGGGTTATTAGTGTCCCCACTTTTGTATAGGGGAACCACAACACTAGTAGTCCACCCTTCCGGAAAGCCCTCTTGAATAACCCTATTGAAAAAGCCCTTGATGCAAGGCGCAAGGACCTCAATGCCCCATTTTAAGAATTCAGCTTGCAGCCCATCAATATCCTGTGCTTTTCCCCCAGCCAACCTTTTTATCCCTTGATTGATGTCTTCTATGGTGAATAGTTCAGTGGCAGCCCCGATAGTTGGGGGTCTATGTTTATCTTGTTCCCACTCATACATTAACTTTGCATATTCCAACCATTGAGAGCTTGTGATATTGTTTTCTGTTTGTTTTCTTTTTTGTTGTAGCTCCTTCCAGAATTTCTTGGGGTTCTTTCCAAGGGCAATCAACTCCAGCCTTCTAGTGCTAACATATTTTTCTTTTTTGTTCCATATCATCTTTTCGTATTCTTTCTTGTTTTTTGTGGTCCTTCCACCCTGGTGAAATTTTATTTTTGTTAATTTGCACTCTTCATCAAACCATGGGTTTGCAGGGAAAGTAGAAGTAATTGCCTTCTTAGGCCTAGCCCTCTTACACTCATCCAAAGCCTTGTGAACAATAGGGATCAGCATGTCCTTGTTTATAGTGTGATGCCCCGTGGTAGCTAATTTTCTTTCATACTCGATGAAAATCCTTTTGAGGGCATTCTTGAAGACTTCCCGATTGTCATGGTTCATGATGATTCTACCTTGCGGATGCACTTTCTTTTTGCTGATAGGAATCTGCCCCCCTTGATGCATGCTAGTGTGGGCGTCAAGATTTACATATATTGGATTATGATCTGATTTCAGCTCTAAAGGACATTTTCCAATCACTAGTTCCTTTATCTTTGACATGTAAACATGCGAACAAATGACATAATCAACCACACTTTGTCCATTGTATGTTTTGCAGGTGATGTTGCCTGAGTTCGGCCAAGCCTTCAAACCAAATGTTTCAAATGACCAAGTTGAATAAACTACATAGCCCCAACAACTCAGCCCTGTAGTGCGTGACATTGTGCTTACTATCTTGCGAATTCCTTTCCCACAGGTGCTGTCCCTCTTCCTCCAACCATAGTGGATTAGCTTTCTCCTTGTCCTTGCTTGCCAAGCTGAGAGCTTGTATGTTTGCAGTCCTTGCATTAAAATCCCCTATTAGAATAACCTCTCCCATGCCATTATAGATTGAAATGTCCCTTTTTAGAGCAGCAAAAGGATCCTCATGGTCTAGGTTCCTTTTCTTGTAAGATTTGGAGCCTTTTGGGGCAAAATAGCAGGTAGCCACTCTTATGACAGTTTTATTTTCTATTATTTTAAACCATATATATTGTTTGTTTGGGTCTTCTTTCTCGACTTGAATGTTATTGCACCATATTTCTTTGATTAGGACTGCAACTCCACCATGCCCTTTGCCACTATCGGTTCTCTTGTTCCAAATGGAGGCTTTTTTATAACCTTCAAAGTCTGGAATTTTACAGCCATCGTGCTCATGAGTCTCCATAAGGATGATGATGTCTTTTCCTTCTGCAATGGGCCCTAAACCAGGTCCTCTTCTCCACGGGTAACCTCTGCAATTCCAACTTACTATTGACACCTGATCCTGGGGGGCCCCGATTTCCTATTTTTGGTGAGTAATTATGTCACTAACTTGAGCTTTCCCATCTTGTAACCAAGCCCATTTTCCTTTGTTCCTTGCTTCCTTTACTTTTTCCCACTCCTTACGCCTTTCTTCTTGTTGGACTATTGTTAAGTCCTCGTCAAGGTATATTTGTGTACCTTTAAGAAACTTCTTGTTCCTTAGCAGCTTGTTCTTATCTTCAATGTTCGCCAAAGTGACCCTTACGTGCCTACTCTTTCCATCCTTCACCCATTTTCCAATTCTGTTTGCTTGTTGAATGACACAGGTCTGTCCATTGTAACTCGTCCCTAAAAAAATCTTTTGCTAGCTCCTTTGTTGTTTCATTCTCCCCATAGTCCTTTAGCCCTTTAACAATGACATTCACAGCCCTGACATTTCTGTCATTCTCTTCTCTTATCTGCCTTCGAACTTTCTTTTCTATGAGGTCCCTGTGTGTGTCTGAGGGACCTCCCACTACATGAGCCCAGCTTTTGGCCTCCTCTAATTGAACCCTCAGCTGGTTTTCTTTTATCTTTACGCTATCCAGGACTGATTGTATCTCTTTTATCTGCAAGCTACTGCTTTCAACTACCTCTCTTGATATTCTTTTGTCTATTGTGCCACTTTGTGCTAAAACTTGTTTTATCGAAATCAATTCTTGCTCTCCCTTGATAATTTCCAATTGGTATCCATGATCTCTTTCATTTTAGCATCTTCAAAGAGCCCCCTTGCCTCTAATGATTGGAGCCTCTTGTTCATGGCCATTAGCTCATTGACGTACAACTCAGAGGACCACATTAGAGGTGTTGTGGTGGGACTATAAGAATCAAAAGGTTTACCCTCACCCGCTTCTCCCTTGTCTGCTGAAATTGAGACAAGATGGGATGTAGGGTTCATTTTTTCGTTACCTTCGAATTCCGCTTTTTGAACTTGTTGGATTTCAATAGGGTTTGATAAGCCTTTGTGTTCCAGCCTTGGTAGAATTATAGCAAATTTTCCTCTCTTTGCAAACTTTACCTTTCGAGTTTTCCTACGCTTTAAAATACCTTTGTACTATTTTGCATTTACAAACACACAGTCCTTCCCTGCATTTGACATATCCCGTGGATAGCCCATCACATAAGCACCCCAAGTGTTAAACAGAGCTGCTGCTATGGGCTCCACTGGAAGATGTGTTGGGGGATTAAAAGGGATTAGAGTGGTCCCTTGGTGTTGTGCACCACCGTTTTGGATTTCAAAAGTTTCAATACCTATCGTATTGCCTTCCACTGCCTCATTTACTAATAGCTGCTTTGGTATGTTATTAGACTCCGTTGATAAAGTAACCTTGTTTGATTCTCCCAATATGCCGGTCTGTTTTGTTATGCTAGTAGTCTCAGTTGACCCTGAACCCACACTCAAGACCCCAGAGTTTTCCATTCCTTTCCCACTTTCAGATTGTTCAGTCATTAGAGATCTTTATATTTTGATGCGCGTTTTGGGAAAAGGCAGCCGTTTTGGTTTAAAAATGTCTTGTGCTTGATGCAACAAATACTTTTATTTGATGACAGAGGAAAAAGCAGGCAAAGAAACTGAAAAAGACAAGATGTGGGGCACACCTATTCCCCTGTTGCGTTGATTTTCGAAGAAACTCTATCTCCTGCGTGGAAAGAAAACTTCGGGCCCACACGGTCACGTCCTTGTGCTCAGCCTTTGACCCTGACCCTCGTTTCTGGAAATCCTTGCCGTTGTTGCTTTTGTTAAAACAACTCCCAAGCTCTTCTCAGTTTCAGAAAAAGCCCTAAAAGCACCTCTGTTGGTGGTGCCAGTTCGCCACAGCCACAACACCACAATGTTGGACCCTGTTTCCTGGTTCGCTCGTTCCTGTTCCCTGTTCCCTGTTCCCTGTTTCCTAGTTCGCCAGATGGGTGATGATGGTTTGCCAGTGGGTGATGATTCTTGTGTTGTATCATGATCTCAGAGAGGATGTGACGGATTTGTGCACCAACTAGCGCAAAGAGGACAGACAGTGATCTGTGAATCCTTCACAGAAAATAATACGGAGCCCACCCACACAATAATTGAATAGCCCAAAATAATAGAAATATTTAGCCCGATATTTTACAAATATTTTACCAAAATATTTGAATAGCCTGATAAAAAAATTTGCCCCAAAATTATAACAAATAGATCGTAGAAAATATTTCACAAAATATATATATTTTTTTTTTGCGAAAATTGAAAGATCGTACCGCTTGGGACGCTGTCCCAGCAAAAAAAATTTGCTTCAAAAACAACTTTTCCCAATATAGGTGAATTTACAGTCAAAATTCATCTGCGGAACCTTCTGAACTCAACTGTGAGGTTCTTGAAACCCTAATCTACACCCAGCAAAAATCTTCAAGCCAAAATATCACCCTCAGAATTAGGAAGGAATCTGCAACACCTGGAGAGCTCTGATACCATGTAGGAGTTGATGGTGACTCCCCAACACCCCCAAGATCAGTTGCGACCAAAACCACTTCCACAAGAGAGAAAATGGCAAGAAAGCTTGCTTCACAATGCAAAATTTACTGATTACTTAATCAACTTGAATACAAATGTACATGAGATGTCTTGCTTATATGGGCAAGGTTGAGAGATAGGTATGAATATGATGTTGACAAATGTCATGATCCTATGACATGAGACAACCAACAACCTAATCACCTAGGAAATGATACATCCTAGCTAGATAAGATAAGTTCTAGATAAGCCAACTAAGCCTTCTAGAAAGAATCTTTTACCTAAGTAAACTTAACCATGTGAATATGTCCCCTAATTACCTAGTGGATGAATTAGCTAGGTACAAGACAATTATTCACACCAACAGCCCAGCCTAGCATACGAGTCCCAGTAACCATTGAAGTCACTATTTCTAGCATTTTAGAACTCCATCCAGTCATCTTCATATTTCTAGATGCACACATTTTATCTTGTAGCTTTCTATTTTGTTTCACATACATTTCTAGGTCATTTAGTGAAAGATTGCATCATATTAATTACATCTGGCATTACATTTGTCTTTCCAATCCCTAGCTTGGTGGTGAACCTCTCATTAGTTTATAATCGGCCCCTAGGACAGCCCTATTGCAAGATCCTTTTCCCCTTTATCTATTGGATTGAGATCTCTAGGGTCATCCTTGAATGAAAGAGTGAAGAAGATTGTTAGTCTAGGTCCCAAACCCTAGAGTTCCAAACAATTTTCTCCCCTTCAATCTTCATATGATAATCTAATTGATATAATTTTCTCATTTTCTTAAGTATAACTTTTAAGGTATTGATCAATTTTTAAGAAAGTTTATAATTGTTTTTAGAATTATTTCAATATTTTAGATAGCCTTTATCTGCCTTGTTCATGCATTTTTTTTATTTGAGAAGGAATTGATAATTGAATATGATTATAATACATGATTTTATTGAATCATATTATATTAGTACATCACTAGGAACCAAATTGAAACTTATATAATTGTTGCATGGTGACAATAATTCAATTGCTAGTACTTGCTAAATTACAATGACTATATTCAGTAATATTTTATATGATGTGTATAACTTATGTTTGTGTATTTAATTTTGAAAATTAAACCTTATAATACACTATTGTCTAAGGTAAGCCATTCAAGTTAGGTAATATTTTAATCTTCAACTAAATAAAGATGGGTGATGAATATGACCATTGCATCTAGGGGTAGTTGAGGAACCTTGTTCTTGGAAATGTATCATTCAAACATAAATTAAATTGATTCATTGAGTAAAATTTAACATATGGGTGTTTTGATCTTCCTTAGTTAAGATAGCTTTGAATTCTTTGGAAATGATCTAACAAGATTGGGAATTCTTGATCATGGATACACATTGCTAAGAGAAGAGACTAAATGATGTTATCTAGTATTATTATAGGTTATCTTAACTTTGGAAATGCAATTCCTCATCCTCAAAGATGAAATCCTATGATAACTACTATTATTCCTTGCATAACCACCCCATTTTATTCTGGAACAAAATGGGTCCCCCTTCTCTTTTGGTTTCTTTGCCTTTGTTATTTGCTTTGCTTTTGGGGATTCTTCTGTTTCTCCATGTTTGTCTTCTGGTTTTGTCTAACTTTGGTTCTGCCTCAGTTGGAATTTGGGTTTTCTCCTGAGTTCGGGATTTTCCACCCCATCTGGATTTTCCAAGATCTCACTTGAACTCTGGCTAAGCGCTGTTGTTCGGGGATTTTTGGTCTTCGTAGAATTCCACGTGGACCAGATTTTCATGGATTTCTTTCTCCTCAGGATTTTCCTGAAATCTGTTGCCCCCTATTTTTTTCAGATTTGCAAGAATGTCTTCTCTTTCACAGAAATCTGTCCTGCACGCAGGACTAGTTAATAAATGTTGATGCATTTTGTGATTAATTGATGCTATTTTGAGATCTCACATGTTGTTCCTTGATTGGTAATGATCAAATTAAGTTTCTAATGAGTTTTTTCATGTTTGTTCCACTGGAATCCGCCTGACTCGGAATTCTCTGAAATTCCTCCCTGGCTTGGATTCCATAGGATGACCTGAAACCCAAACTATTTGTATGATCATTTTGTTTGAAGATTTAACGGCACCGTGCTAACATAGGATTCATTTCAATGATGATTTTGATTAATTAAATTCTATTTGTATGATCTTCACTATGGTTTTCTTTGTTGAATATAGGATTAAATCCTACACATGATGATATTTGCTAGGGGAGCTCAGTTGGAAGGCATCCCTCAACCTAGTTGCTCCTAAAAATTAGTTAAGGCAAAAGTTGGCAAGACCCCAGAGATGTCATAGCGAGTGAAATTCATGTGCAGGTGTCACATCGACATCATATTTTTCCTTTGAGAGGAAGTCTCGATGACTTCCTTATCTCTCACCGACTAGCGCGGGGTGGACAATCACTTTGGCAAGAGTCCTATGTTTGGTGTGTGGTCTTGCCGAAAGCATTAAGTCACACCAACACGATGCAAGGGGATTCTATCGGTGGTCTTTGGTGAGAGAATCAAGTTGTCACGGTGACAAAAGGGTGAACTTATAAAGCCTTCAACGAGACACGAGGTATCTATAGGATGTCTCCCCAACAAAGGTTACAGCGACACAAAGGTCTCACCGATAGAGATGTCTCAGTGAAAGGAAACGAGTTTGGTGAAAGGTCTCACCGATGATCCCTAGTCTGGGCGATAGAGAGATGTGGTTTCGGCGAAGGACGGAAATGTCACCGTAAGGTCTCCCAGACCACTGAATGTATCACCGAGAGGTGTAGCCTTCGCCGAAAGGTTTTGGCGAAAGGAGTTGGTCTGGCCGATAGAAGTGAGCGAGCAAGGAGAAAAGAGGAAGTTGTCAGGAGGTCTGGGTGACTACGGGGGGTTTCACCGAAACATAATGGGCTTGAGGAGAAAACAAAAGGGTTGATAGGTGTCTCCCTAACCTTGGGATGTCCTGCTGATTAGTGAACAACTTGATGAAAGAGAAGACTTCGATGTAAGGTCTTGGTGAAGAAGGGAAGTCTCATCGAAGGATATAGGACTTGGTGTAGTGTCTCACTAACTCATGAGGGTCATGATGAAACAAAGGAAATTAGGGAGACTCCAGAAGCATAAAGGGGATTGATGAAAGATCCTAAGCTCGGTATGATGTCCTCCCGACCCGATAAGGTCTTCTCGACATAAAAATGAGCTTGATGTCACTTTTGAAGCTCGACGAGGGGTCTCAGCAACTGGTCTGCGCTATGCCGATAACTGTTATGAGACGAAATTGCATAGAGGAGACATAATAAGTGTCTCACTGACATGTAATTTAAGGGGGACCGCTCTTGACTACCTGAGAATCTGGTGTGGCGTATGCCCGACCAATCAGAGGAAGCCAAAGAGTGATTCATTGGTCCCTTTGACTGATTGACTATTCCTAGGAAAGAAGACTAACAGAATGCAAGCAAGATGGTTTCCTTCTAAGAACAGATGATGATGGATTGGCTCGGGTGATGTTGTTCAGATCTATAGGAGGCCCGATGGTGCTTCCAGGGGATGGTCAATGTACAGGGAAGTCCAAAACCTAAAAGAAGCTGAACGAAGAAAGAATTTGTGACTCACAGGGATAGTTGTAGTGACTACTGGAAAAGAGGTAGATCATTATTGATTCCAGAGATATTCTAAGCATTTAAGGTGACTCCAATAGAGTTTGAGTATGTACACGTAGATAGATGAGTTAATTCTATAGTAGCAAAAGATCTACAGATCTTTCCCAAAAATCTGTCAATAAGAATAGACAGCAGGGCTTCACATTAAATGCAACACCGACGCTTTTGAAAAAGATCTAAGAGCCGAATCTCTTGGAAGCAGATATTTTGTAAACCCTAATGCAGGGGGAACAACGCATTCTTTTTTATGCACTATGTATATAAGGCATTCTTGCCTCTTTCTAAAGGTTAGAACTTTTAGATAGAGAACTTCCAAGAAAAGACCTGGTAGGATTAGAACAAATAGGAATAGGGGGGATAGAAGTTGATCTTGATTCTTTGTAATAGGAGATTTTTTTGTCTTCCTGAGTAGGAGTTAGATTCCGAATAGACTAATGTATCTTTCAGTTTTCTTAGTGTAAATGGAAATAATTTGGAGCTACATATTTTCTGTACACTAGTGATGGTGCTAGCTTTGTAAATGTTGCTTATCTATTCTATGAACAGTAGAAGCAACTAGATCTTAATCTACTTCATGTTGTGTTTCAAAATGTTGTTTTTCTTGAGTTGATCATCTGATTTAGGAAGCTTTCAAGGAATGAAGTTTGGTTTTATGTTTGGTTTAAATGGTGACTTGCAATCTACTGTTGAAATCAGCACTGTGAATGAATGAAACTATGTGTTAGTCACAAGTTAAGTTTGTTCTAGACTTTTAGTTAGGAATTCCTTGGAAGGTGACAAGTCTAGTTAATTTGGATGAAGTATCATTCTTTTTTGTCCCAAAGCCCTGATCTATCTTTCTCTATTTCTTTAAAAACCCTGGTTAGAGTAGACTTAAATTTGCGGTTAACCCCAGAACAGTCCAAAAAATCTCAACGCCAGCAGGCCCCTTGAATATTACTGTTGCATTGACCACTGAGTAACATCAGCAGAGTTGAGACCCAACTACAAAGACCTTGGGAACTAAGACATCCATGTGTTCTCTTTCTCTTTCAGGAGAAGCAAAGTAGAAATATTATGTTTGCATGTTGTTGTGCCAAGACACACATCAACAAGAAATGGCGCTAGAAGGAGGGCCCTATGAGTAATTGTGGACTGTTGTGAGTTGGAGTGGGTTAAATCTTGGAAAAACCAGCTCTAATGGGTAGCCCTTTGTATATACTAGGATTTATTCATGAAATCCCTGGTCATCTGTATGATAGGCTTCCATTATTTTTCCCTAACAGTGGGAAAATTGCTTCTGAACATGTTGGAATTTGCAGGCATATACTTACTTTTCTCCAAGTTCTGCATGAGGATGTTTTCTGCCAATTATTCGTCAAAACACTTCAAGGTTCAGCAAAGCAATGGTATGTTAATCTTCCACCAAGTTGTATTTGTTCATGGGCGGAGTTAGAAATATCATTCTTAGATTAGTTTGATCCTTGAACACAAGACCCATCGTTTGAATTTGCAACCATCAGAAGAAAACCATTGGAGTCAATTTATCAATTTAACCACAGATTCTTGTTTATGTATGAAAGGGTTCAATCTTTAGATTTGGTTGTGGATGATCATATACTAATAGAACATTATTATTGGGGTTGAAACCCCTCGTTTACAACCAAAGTCAGAGGTTGTGGTGAGGCTACATCTTTGCATGATGCATTTAAAAGGGTTGTCTTATTGGCACAATTTGGAGGCGACACTAGAAA
>VDFB02128063.1:0-46470 GCA_007258455.2 Sequoia sempervirens
ACTACCTTACCAGGATCAGAATAGTAAAAGATGAGCTGGTAAATTTCGGGGTAGCAATACCAGATGATGAGGTTGTTAGGATTGCATTGGCAGGATTCACAAAGGATTGGGACATCTTTGTCAAAGTTGTATCTGGATGACAAGATATTCCTGATTAGGATCGTTTGTGGACTGATTTCACTCAGGAAGAATTGCGAATGATTTATGTTAATGGAGGCAGCAGTAGTGGTCGTGAGGGTGAGGTGGGAGAGAATGTTGCTCTTTCCAGCAAAAGAAAAGCTAAGAAAGGCTCAAGCAGTGAGTCTACCTCAAAAGGAGACAAGAAGAAAAAGAAAGACCTATGTAAAATTAAATGTTATGGTTGTGATCAGCTAGGACATTATGTCAATCAATGTCTGAATCAGAAGAAAGGAGACAAGAAGAAGAAGAAGAAGCAGACAACAGCTTCAACGAATGTTGATGATATATCCTCAAGACTAGAATATGAGTTCACTCTTCTAAACTTCTTATCTAGCTCCAACACTATAGGGGCCTGGTACATTAACAGTGGTGCATCATGCCATATGATAGGAGTTAGAGAAAAATTCTCCAACTACAAAGCAGAAGAAATAGGCTTCCAGATAAAAATGGGAAACAAGTCCACATGCACTCCAGTTGGGAGAGGGACTATTTCATTTCAGAGGGAGTCAAGCAGTGATATTAAGATCACATATGTATTGCATGTGCCAGGGATGTACATGAATCTGATTTCAGTATCTGCCCTTGAAGACAAAGGGTACAACGTACTCTTTCAAGGATAGAAGGTGTATTTAAAACACAAGGACTGGATGAAGGCAAAGTAGATTGGAGTTAGAAGTGTCAATTTATACATATTACAGTTTGAAACTCCAAAGACACTAGTGAGCAGTAATAGCAGCAAGGAAATAGGAGAGCTATGGCATAGACAGATGGGACATATACACCATGGGGCATTGAAATTGCTTAGAGAAACCGTGATAGGAATTCCAGAGTTGAGTGCAGAGCGCGGTGACGCATGTAAAGGGTGTGCACTCAGGAAATTTTCAAAGGCAGCCTTCCCTCGAAGTGACAGTAGAAGTACAGGTGTTCTTGACTTGATACATTTTGATATTTTTGGTCCCATGTCTACTCAGTCTTTGAGAGGTTATGAGTATTACGTAACCTTCATTGATGATTTCTCCAGGAAGACCTGGATATATTTCTTGAAGGCCAAAGATGAGGTCTTCAGTCACTTCCAAGAATTCAAAGCTCTTGTGGAGAATATGACAGGTAGGAAGATCAAGATTCTTTGGACAGACAACGGGGGTAAGTATAAAAGCAAAGCCTTCCAGGAGTTATGTACCAAAGAAGGAATCAAGAGAGAGTGGACTGTTCCCTACAACCCACAACAAAACGAGGTTGTTGAGCGTAAGAAAAGGGAAATTGTTGAAGCAGCCAGGGCCATGTTGTTTGATCAGGATTTTCCTAAGTATCTTTGGGCAGAGGCTTGCAGCACAACAATCTATATTCAGAATAGAGTACCTCATAATATTTTGGGAAAAATGACACCAGAAGAATCCTTTACAGGTAAGAATCCTGAGGTTAGGCATTTTAGGATCTTTGGCAGTATAGCATACTGTCATGTACCATCAGAGAAAAGAACCAAGTTAGATTTGACTGTAGAGAAAGGTTTCTTTGTTGGATACAACGAACCCTCCAAGGCATACATGATCTTTATTCTAGGGACGAGGAGGATCATAGTGAGACGTGATGTGAAGTTTCTAGAGGAGAAAGCCTTCAGAAAATCTCAGGATTTTCTAGCAGTTGAGCAAAGTCAGCAGATTGAAGCTCCAAAAGTGGATCAGGAGTCTCAAGTACAGGGAACTGTGACAGGAACAAATACAAGTACAGGTACCTTGGGTGAGTTGAGTCCATAGGATTAGGAGCAGCAAAATAAGGAACAATAAGCTCCATCTATTGGTGTATCTCCTACTGGCAGTAGAAAAACTAGCCGAGTGGAAACTCAGATTGCACGAGATGCTCAGGAGTTTATGGGAGCTCCTAGAATGAGTGGCAGGGAGAGGAGACCACCAGCTAAATATTCAGATTATGTGGCATTAATAAGCGAGCTCATTGACAGTGAGCCTTCCAGTTATCAAGATGCTGCACAACAACAAGTTTGTCAGGATGCTATGGTGGAGGAATACAACTCCATCATGAAGAACGATGTCTGGGAGGTAGTGCCAAGGCCTATAGATAAGGTAGTGGTTGGTTCTTACCGGATCTATAAGATCAAGCATGATGCAGATGGTAGCATAGAGAAATACAAAGCTAGGTTTGTGGCAAAGGGGTTCTCTCAGAAGGAGGAAATCGACTATGACGAGACATTCTCTCCAGTGGCTAGATATACCTCCATACGAGCTGTGATCTCATTAGCAACATAAATGGGATGGCAGATCCATCAGATGGATGTCAAGACGGATTTCCTAAATAGAATCATAGAGGAAGAGGTGTACATCGAACAACCAGAAGGTTTTGTGGTGCATGGGAGTGACTCTCATGTTTGTAGGTTAAAGAAAGCACTATACAGACTTAAGAAGGCACCCAGAGCGTGGTATGAGCACATAGATAGCTACTTGCAGAGCATGGGATTCGTGAAGAGTGAGGCGGACTCCAACCTTTACTATCTCATGATGGGGGGTGAACCACTCATCCTAGTTTTGTATGTGGATGATTTATTTATGACTGGTTCACCGAGGCTCATAGAGGATTGCAAGAGAGACCTAGCAGCAGAGTTCAAGATGAAGGATTTGGGGTTGATACACTATTTTCTGGGACTAGAGGTGTGGCAGATAGAGGGAGAGATTTTCCTTGCTCAAGGGAAATATGCTATGGAAATCTTGAAGCGATTCAGAATGCTGGACTGTAGACCCATGTCTACACCAATGGTTACAGATTGGCAGAAGATCAATGCATCAAAGCAGGAGGCAGTAGACCCCGCCTTGTATAGACAACTTATTGGGTCATTGATGTATCTGGTCAATACAAGACCAAACATTTGCTTTGCAGTCAACTCTCTTAGTCAGTTCATGGTAGAACCAAAGAGAGTACATTGGACATCAGCAAAGTATGTGCTGAGGTATCTACATGGTACAGTTGAGTATGAGTTGAGATATACTCGGGGTGATGGTGTCAGGTTGATTGGCTACACTGATGTA
This sequence comes from Sequoia sempervirens, assembly GCA_007258455.2. Taxonomy (NCBI): domain Eukaryota; kingdom Viridiplantae; phylum Streptophyta; class Pinopsida; order Cupressales; family Cupressaceae; genus Sequoia; species Sequoia sempervirens. The sequence continues at coordinate 3,216 of VDFB02128063.1, forward strand.
GACTGGGTAGGCAATGCAGTAGATAGGAAAAGCACTTTGGGGTGTTGTTTCAGCATGGGATCAGGGGTTGTCTCTTGGTACAACATGAAACAAAAGTCTGTTGCATTAAGCTCTACAAAAGCAGAGTACATGGCAGCGAGCATGGCAACATGTGAGGCCATATGGCTTCAAAAGTTGTTAGTGGCATTGTTTGGTTAGGAGCTAGAATCGACCATCATTCACAATGATAATCAGAGTTGCATAAAACTCTATGAGAATCCTATGTTTCATGATAGGTCAAAGCATATTGACATCAAATATCACTTTATTAGGGATTGTGTACAGCATGGATTAGTTCGACTACAGTATATATCTATAGATGAGCAGGTTGCAGACATCTTAACAAAGGCCTTGATGAAAAGAAAATTTGTCTTCTTCAGGGACAAGTTAGGTGTAGTAGAGAACACCTTCCTAGCTAAGAGGGAGTGTTGAAAATAGTAGCTCATAAGCTTTTCCAGCCTGGAACCGTGTCACCCAGGCTGGAGCATTGGTGGAGAAGTTTATCTCCAATTTTTTTATTTTTCCTTCTTTTCTACAACGCACTTGCCAATTTGGAGATATTCCTTTTAGCAACAACTCTATTTTTTTTCTAAGATAATCTCTACTTTATTTCACCATTGGTGAATAAGAGATTATAAAAAGGAATTGATGTGTGCTTTGTAGAGATACAGATTGAAGGTTTTTACAGGAAATGACACAGGATGAAAGAGAGGTTGCAGTGAATAGAAGAAGGAGTTGAATATTATCCAAGTTTGTAGTATTGTTGTGGATGCCAAGTTCTGGCAGTTGTTGTAAATTTCTTCCTTTTTGTAGTAATAAAATCTCTCTCTTGGAATGGTAGTTTTTCCCCAGAGTTAGGGGTTTTCCAGGGTAAATCATTGTGTCAAAGTGTGATTGGTTTTCTCTACATTCAGTATTTTAGTGAATGGTGTTGTGCATGCTTTAGTTCTTTGTTTTAGTCATTTGATTTCTGTTATTCAAATTTCTGAGATTAAACAATAGTGAATTTATTGTTGGGTTTCACAACGCCAATAAGGGAGACGTATTTTTCACACACACTCTGCTCCAAAGCTCCCATCTTGGCACAAGCCAGGAGTACACCAAATCTGCTTCAGTTTCTGTGACATGCTCTGTAGATGGAGTTTCTCTAGAAATCTTGCACTATAAATCCTCCTGTTGTTGCTTATGCTTGAGTGGGAGGGGCAGATTCAAAATTTAAATTCAAACTTAACCCATTGCTTTAATTATCAATGAGTGTGACAACATTGGGCAGAATTTGCAGTGACCATGACTGTCAGAGAGTCAGAGGTGTGCAGTGGAAAAGAAAATGGGAAACAGAAGATGAAAATAAATCAAAGAATCCAATCGAACGGTGTAAGCGTGTGACCCAGAGCCACGTAGGAATTCAAACCTTAGTGTGTGATCTTTAAGCCCGACCATTGAGAACCTTCTTGAGAGAAAATTTTAAAACAAAAGTAGTGAAAATCCCAAATATTGAGATTAAAATTAATATTATCTCTATTAAATGAAGAAGTGGTGATATTGAAAATGGTGGTGCTTGTAACTTAGCATTACTATTGAGCAGGTTTTAATATTAATCTATAACTATAGAGTTATTATACTCAAAGGTTAAACTAATACGAATAAGGTTGACTATGGTCTAATCTGGTCTATCACGAAAGTAAAAATAATGTCATTGTGCCAATAAGTTACGAACCACTTGAGAGGAGCTAAGGTAATACTAACCAAAAAAAAAGAGATTAGTATTACGATTTAGTAACTATTATTGTAAGAAGAAGTAATAATAATGAATAAATAAATATTGAGGGCTACTACCAATGTAAATAAGGGGCCGCATTAAATGCATGTATGGTTTTCATACATATATATAGAATATATATATATATATATATAATAAAAACTGCATGGTGGAAAGAGTAAATAAAATTTAAATGGGAATCTAGTGCTAATAACTAGGTCTCTAGTCTAATGGGCAACTTATAACTAAATAATTATATCATTGTTCTTGAGTTAGAATTATTAAGAATTTTTATCAATATCAACATTTATCTTACTATTTTCTTAGTTCAAGGGTAATGATAAAATATTGTCCCAACAATAATAATTTGCTATTATTGAATAAATGCAATAATAGAATTAATGGGTTAGGTGAAGTATTTCACAGATACCCGTAATAGGCCTATTTAAGGAAATACGTATACAATCAACTTTATGTTCACTTAATGCCAATAATAAGCTTGAGAACTAGTACATTCTTTTACGCATGTGTGTTTACCCACATTGAGATAATAGATAAATATATAATTGGGCTACAAAATTACTGAGGGAGTGGCCTATATGTATTTGTAAAGTCAATGGTGCTAATAGGTTAACATTCTATGCATACCTTGCGGAAGCTCTCAACCCAGCGGTTTGGCCTTGTACCAATCCAAATAGTAGTGAAATGTAATTAGTCAACCTAAGGTGCTAGGATCAATGACAAAGCTGCTAAAACATCATCACCCAAATATGTAGTGACATGGTTGGCAAGTGGCTCCCTAATGTCTAGAATTTGATTCAAGCAAAAAAAAAAAGTTGTGTTTTTCCTTGAGTTTAAATTTAGGGCATGATATCAGTTCACCATAACAGTAGTTAGCCAAATAAATACATTTATATGCATCACATATATTTCATATACATAATCATCATAAAAATTAAATAGAATCAAACATTCATTCATCATATTTCCATCAGAATTCATATATATATAACACATTCAAATTTATTAAAACAATTTACCAAACTAAGTAATAGTAAATAGGTAATAACACACGGGGTGTAACAATTAATGTCCCAATTTCACTATGTTTTAAATTTGAAAATATTTGAAAATATTTTTAATGTTTCAAATATTCTAAAAGGGAGGGAAATAATATTTTTAAATGTTTTAATTATTTCTGAAATAGAAAAATTAATCAGATTGACTAATGTTTGAATGTTAAAAGTCATTAAAACTTTATGTTGGTCTTAGGTTTAGCATTACTATCACATTGGGTAAAGTTCATACATATTAATTAACACTATGAAAGAATGTAAAAGCATTTACCAGGTCAGAGGGGACTGTCCAGGTGCCATGAATGTTCTTTATCGCTAGTTTAAGGAGCATTAATGAATGAAGGTTGCGATGAGTTATTCACGTGTAGAATCTTGGAGAAAAATTTTCGAACCATTTCCAAACATGAGAATATTGTTTGCACTTCCAAAAAAATTGCCTACACCATATCTCATGACATGTAGCTCCTGCTCCATTATTTTGGGTAGTTTTTATTGTTTAAACCTGCAACAAACCTTTAGAACATTGTTGGAAATAAGTAGTCACATTTTATGGCTTAGGGAAAATTTTTAAGGTGTTTGAAGGTTGAATATAGTTGTTTCTTTGCTAAGAAACTTGTCCAAACTATTTTCCACATCTTGAGAGCATTTTCAGTGTTGCTTGAACCATTTTTGAGGTGTTAGGAAGTTCAAAAGCTTCTTGCAAGTGCCTCTCATGACATATGTATCTTTCGAGTGCCATTTCATTGATGAAGTGTATAGAATATGCTTGAAACATCCATGAATATTGTGAAAGGTATGTAAAATTGTAGAACTGATACAAAGTTGGCATTAATGCCTTTGCACTATTAGTAGTGAAGGAGGCAGATTGTTTAAAACATGTATAAACCTAGTGCTATAATGTGTAATTCCCCTATTATTGTTCTGTCTATTTTTATAGACCATGTTCAACATGTGATGAGATGGTTGTTTTCAAGGAGAAAATGTGATGGTATAAATAAGTTGGTTGTAGGCTAACTATTTGATCAAATGCTTAAATTAGTTGCAAACAAAAAAAGGCAGTTCCAAAGAGTAAAATACTTAAGTAAAAGCATTTTTTAACTCCCACTAAATATGATAACGATCTGGAGGTTAAAATTTTCACTTGTAGGGTGAAAATAGAGCCGGTAAATTAATTTTAACACAATGATGAAAGGTTGCATAGAATTGTAAGTGAAATGTTGAAAATCATTTTCAATTGCTAGCTTGAAAGTAATCAAAAGGGAAATAAAATGAAAAGGCATATTCTAGATATCATCTTTAGTTGCAAATCAAGTGGGCTCAATATGCCATGTGTCAATTTGGGGTTTAATCTAGGTTTTCTCCATTCTTTTTAAGGTAACTTCTAGTCATTTGGAAAGGGTTCTATTCTGGTTCTAAAATTTTGGAGAAAGAAAAAAGATTTTGTATAGGGTTGTGAAGATTCTTTGTATTAGGTGAAGGTCTATGTCTATAGGCCATCACATCATATTAATGTTGTATCTTGGTTTGTGGTATATATGAATACACATTGTTTTGTAGTTGTCTCCATGTTGAAATGAAATTTCATTTGATTGGGAATAATCAAGGATTATTGTTTTTGTCCTACACATTTGTTTCAAAGAAAAAATTTCATTATTTCTTCATGTCAAAGGGATAGATTAAATGCTCTCATGAAAATAGTAAGAATATTATACTTTCAAATGGATTGTTAAGTATGACTGTATTGTAGGCTTTAGAAATCTTATTATATCATCAAGTGGTAATATAACAAAAGATCATTAAGATATGTTTTACATTGTGGTATAAGATGTAGGATACATGACTTTGTAGCCCATACTTAGGCACTGGCCAGTCTTATGTAGTTTCTACTTCTAAAATGGTTCAGACAAATTATAAATTTCAATGAGTGTTTTCTTTTAAGTCTAATTTATTAGGGTTTCTATGTCTTCATGGAGTTTAAGGAATGCAAGGATATGTATGAGATTTGCTCATTTTTCACTCCTCTATGTATTTGAGATGACATTTTTATGTAAGTTATTATTTATTGGGATTATTCAAAGTATCAAGGATCATACTTGAATGTGGTTAAATATATAGCACCATTTTTTCATACATCTGAGAACCTATTAAACATCCACTTTCAAGGTGTTTGTGGCTATAGTTTGATGTGAGATTAGCATAATAATAATCCTATGAAAGTACTTTCATTCTATTGCATTGTTCTATTTGGACTAAGTCTCATTCCTGTACAACTTTGTTTGTAAAAGGATTTATCATTCTCTAAGACCCATAAAAGGATTACCCTCCAGATTCCTGTGGAGATTGAAGTATAGAAGGCTAGGTATAGCCTTCTTTATTGGCTTTCTCTTGTCATATATTTAATTATAAGCAAATTCCTTGTCATAGCCTTTTGCTCCCTTGGTTTAGACATTGTATTTTCGTTTAGAATTGAGAGTTGTAAGAAAAAGAACCAACATGATGTACAATTAATTTATACCTACATGCTATGAAACTAGGTTCATAGAGCATGTATTTAGATATGATGATCTAGATCCTAATTTGAATAAATTATATAGTGCAATCTAACATACAACAATAAAAATTCTTGAAATGTTAGCCTCAAAATATGAGAATTTGAAATTTGAAAATGGGGGATAATGTTTGCACTATGGAATTTTTTTAGGGACACAATTGCACTAACAATCATATCTACAAAAAAACGATCTCAATTATGATTGCATTCAAGATATTTAAATTAGTGAGATAAAAGAATGTGTTGATAAATATATGTTCAAGTGAGTAAATGGGAGGATATATTTAGTTTATGTGGATGATGAAAATGTGAATTAACATAAAATAGTAATAAAACAATGAAAGTATGAAATTCACACTCAACAATCACTCAATAAAGCTCAAGGTCTATGCACAAAATGAAATAATAAATAATTTTACTATAGCAAAAAACTTGATTTTCTCCATTGTTTATTTGATGGTAGCTTTAATGTTTGATCTGTGGGTTGCTCTTCAAAATAGCATAACCATGAGAGCACAATGATAGTATGATAGGATGAAATTGCAATGATCAAAGATAGATCTAGATAAGATAGACAAGATGATAAATGATAGCTATATCAACTTACCAAGATAATGATAGTGCTTGCTTGCTTGTGATCTTGATATTGTACTCTAGGGGATATGAACGAATGAAAGCTAAATTATTTATATTTTCCACTTGATATTTGATCAATGGAAAAAAATAAGATAGGGTAGGAGCTATCATTTAGTGAATGGATAAGGTTAAATTAAAAATATTTATTTATTTAACTCATAATAATGTAGTTGGGGAAATAAGTTAAATATTTATTTTATTTATTTTTGAAGGGAAGGATAATTTAAATTTAAAGATAATGATTATGTTAGAGGGAAAGATAATTTAAATATTAGCCTTGAAACATGGGAATTTGAAATTTAAAAATGTGGGCTAATGTTTGCACTAATGAACTTGTCTAGCGACAAAATTGCACTAACAATCATGTCTATAGATTATGATCTCAATTATGATTCCTTTCAAGATGTGTAAATAAATGAGATAAAAGAATATGTTGATGAATATAGGTTAGAGTGAGTAAAAGGGAGGATAGGTTTAGTTTCTTTCAATTATTTGTACTTAATTGACACAGATTAAAAAACAAATTGACACATCTATTAACATGACTAAAATAAGTATAAAGATAAAATAAGATTTGAAATATACACTTTTTAACTATACAAGTATTTATCATCATTCACTTATTAAAATATATATATATAAATATTTCATCCTTACTAACACATATAAAGTCCTTCACAAATATATTCAAAATTCCCTATTATTAGACTTAAAAGTACAAACAACCTACTTCTTTAAAATTAAGTTTGATAGTCACTTCACACTTCCATGATTAGAACTTGAAATTTGAAATAGAATTTGGAATTACTTCATACAACTCACTTCTTTACAACTTTTTGTTAGAAAAACTGCAAAAGAACATCAGAATCAAATTATTGATTCTGAACCTCCTTGATTGAAATTACTTATTTATTGCACTTTAAATTCCATTTATTCCATGGGCCAAAGCTCTTTTCTCCCACATTACCAGCATGACCAAAGCACTTTTCTGTAAATTACTACTGTTGTGGAGCTCTTTTGTAGAGCAAGGAGTTCTGGATATGCTTTCTTCTGACAGCACTCGGATATTCGCCAGGAACTTCTAGTGTTTGCGGGTTTTGTTGTCCTTAATTCTATGTGTCGGGGTGGCCAAGTTAGAGAAAGCAACTGATCTCTCATTGATTTGGATGATCCATTTTCTTTTCATAAGTAGTACTACTTAGAATTGATTTAGAATTTACATTTCTAAAATGGACACAAGTGAATTACAAGGTACTGGTATCTCTGCACTTAAATAATTAATAACAACATGCCAACATTTTCCTAAGAACTGGTTTCATTAGATTTGCAATATAAAATGGCAAATTTAATGCCAACATTTCTCAAATTTCAGAATGTCAGACATTTTTACTTAGATGAACGTTGTCTAAAATGGCAAGATATGACAAACGTTAATGCATGTCAATGGTGAATGTTTTATCAATTAATGACTGCAGCTTAAAATTATGTCTAAGATTTGAGGGGAATGTTTTTAGGTTAATAAAATTTGAAGGGAATGTTTTGATGCTGAAGTTTCTTCACATAATTTGCTTCAACTGCAAATTTTGTGAAATTGTGGGAAATCGTAGTTGTGGTGTTTAGGATAAGTGATCAGGTTTCTTACCTGCAGGATGTGAGGATTCAAAGGAATTTTGATAGAAGGGAAGGTTGGGGTTTCTGTGCTTCCGGTCACTTCTCCAAATTTGAGGTTTTGTTGCACCACTAAATAAATCTATGCAAGGATAAGTGCAAATGTCTGCACTGTTTTAGCCTTCAATTTTGTATTTTTTAATTATTATTGAAGACCATAAACAATTAAATTTAAAGTTATGATTCAAATGTACAAGTACTGACCACATAACAGTTAAAAATTTCCAAAAATGCAGTAAAATATTACTAGTTTACAGAATCCACAATAGCAGAGGATCTATGAATTACAATTTTTTCCAATTTATTGTCATATAGTGGGGAGGTATTAGATGTTTAATCAGTTTTATATGTGTTTGTTGTCTGGAGGATGGATGTATTTATTGCTGTTGAATTAATTGTGAAACCTTAGAGCAGTATTTAGTCTCTTTTGATGTTATACTTGTTGTGTCTGGTGAATACTGAAATGCACTTAATGAAAATGTCATTAGTTTTTCACTCACTTCCATAGTTGGAAATCTTTTAAGACATAAAGAATGATAAATCTTTTAGCCATTAGTGTGATGATCAGCTTAAAAATCCTATCCCGTTATTCTTCAGTAAAACGTTAGCACCATCTTGATTCTTGAAATGGTTTTGGTAAAGTTCCTCAGTCTGTGTTCGGTTCTGGTTAGTGTTAAGAGGAAGCTCTGGTCTTAGTAATTTACTTTTTCTCAAAGAGGTTTCTGTTGGTTTCTGTTGGTCTGTCTTTGAGCATTTAATAAGCTCCATCTTTGCATTGAAAAAGATGGAGCCTCCTCCAAACCCCAACAAAGGACATTGATGCTCCTCTTTTGCTCCCACCTTCCTCCGCCACATGCTGTTCCTTCTCTTCCTTCCGCGAAGTACAGTTTAGCAACATGTTGCTTCAGCTGGATATTACTGCAGAGCTCGTTGTAAGTGGTTCCCTACCTTCTGTTTTCCAGCACTCTCTAAATCTAATGATACAAGTTTAGACCTGTAAAGTTTTGTAGGCTAAAAGTATTCATAGTCAATTTGTGTAAAATCCCTTCCTCGGTTGTTACCATTTTTTAAAAACAATCAATTCATAACAACTATCAAATTTAATCAATTGGGTATCTTTCATCTAGTTTAGAAGTGCAGACTTCATAATTTTTCCATTCATCATGATGGCATCAACTTGACCTCACCATCTTAATGGTTACACATGGGAGTGGTAAGCTCCCAAGATTAGGATCATTCCTAGACCCAAACCTAAACCTCAAGAGTTTATTCGTGATGACCCTGCCCACGTATCCCCTTTAGGAAATAAGAGGCTTTGTAGTCTACACTCCACTATTAGAGGGAATTCATCCTCTCCTCTTGTATGAGATCTCTGATCTTGCTTTTAACTCATGACTATTAACTAAGAACGTGTAAGGTATCCACTTAACCAATTATAATAGAATGATAATAATTTGTCATCAAGTGTTGGTTCCATACCAAACATCTACCAACCGTTAGTATACAAATACACATAATTACACATAGGGGTCATAACATTTCATTATTTCAAAATCACAAATAGTGACTGTTTCGAGCATGCAACACATATACACAAGCTAACTAGTTCATACACATCGCAAGTACAACAGTGACTAGCTCATACACACATCACAAGTACAACAATGACTAGCTCAAGCATACATCACATATATCTATTTTGACAATCCACATAATACATCACATGTTCCCATAGAGAACAACTAGTAAAGTGGAAATAGATGCAACCTATTACACACATCATCCCACTATCTAATTCACAATCATATAAGCCCGCTATGACAACAATCAAACATATCATACACTTGATGCCATCGCCAGCAAGAGTACCAACATAACAATGTGCACAAATCTTAGGCCATTTACATAAGTACACAGGGGTGACCAACATGTACACAACAAATGACTAACACTTACCCTTTTTGTGCATCCTAAATAGAAAAGGAATGTGGATGCATTACATACTACACCATGGGTCTCATCTTTTTCTTTGATCTTCTGCACCAACTGTAATGATGGCAAGCATCACATACTACTTGCAATCATCACTCAGTAAAGAGTAAATAAAACAAAACACATCACAAGTAACACACACACATTCCCCTAATACACCAATGCCTATGCTAAACTCCTTAAATGAGTAGATCCTGGTAGTTATTACCTACATATCACTGGCCTTAGGGCCCATATGCCACTTGTAACGCCTCGCCACATAACCCTAGAGGACACACACTAACACCTAAAAACAAAACGATTTTGTTTTTTGAAAAGTGCAACATTCACACATATGTAAGAGAAATAATATTTAGTTTTCTAATCTAAGTTCTCTAGGGTCCACAACTATGCTACTTATTACCTATCTACTAACTAGCAAGAAATTGTAAATCGTTACATTAAATAAATACAAACATCAATTTAAGGAATCACATATAATCAATTCATTTAATATAATAACCAATGTGATACATCCATAACATGAATTCATAGAGATCATTTGATTTGATCCATTTAGTTTACATATATAATAACATCTGATGCATAGTCCATTGCATATAGAGAGGGTAACATCAGTTTACATCATTACAATTATACATCTGAACAACAATATCTCCTCGTATACATGTGAGGAGTGTACATCAAATATGATGCATCAAATTATGATACAATAAGAGTTCAAGTGTAGCAATCCACATGAGCTAGTACATATGCAAAAGTCTTCAATCCGGGAGAAGTCACCACAAACACGAACAAGGAGAGGGAACCCAGTGGAGTACAATGCACTATCCACCCAACCACGTGGAACCCAAAAGTTCACCCCCTGTGCTAGGAGATAGCAAAGGGTCCCACCATCACAAGCAAACATAAGGCAAAGGACAACACACGACTAACTTGACATTAATGAACAAGTAAAACAATAACGACAAAAACATCACTTCCAGAGGCACATAAATATTCAAGGAAAAACAAGAAACAAGAGAATTACAAGTTTTTCATAGGGGAAGTGTCATCACATAGTTTGCATGGGTTACCCAGACAGATCTTCCTAGGCCCCGACCCCCATCCTAGGTTACCCTGGTAGCCTCTATCGATTTTCAGCCCCTCATGTGCAACTCTATGCGGAATCAACATACCTCTTGTGAGGACGAGGAAGTTGATCTTGCCATTCCAAACCTTCTCGACTCATCTCAATCCTATACGAACACTTGAGCCATGAGCGAGACATTAACTTATCTCGTTTAATGTTATTACTATCCAACCCCCTAGTTCATTTTAGGTTATCACTTAGTTGCAAAAATCCCAAATGGGTTACCCAGGTGCCACTTTGTGTGCCGACCCCCATTGAGAGCCACTCCCTACTAACAACAAGAAAGCCCCAACAAAATCAAAGAGCATGCCACTTGCACAATCACAAAACTCATAAACAATACGACATGGCGAGGAAAAACCCATCTCGCACACAAATCTCAATCACAATAATCCTAAATCAGAAGTGCATGGCTAAAGACTCCCATGAGTTTCATCTCCAAGACATAATCAACCATTTCAAAATGAATAAACATAAAATCCACCAACCAAGTTACTCAAAAGAAACAAACATAAACTCTACATACCAAGTACAATTTCCCAAAACCTTTGGAAGTCAAACTTTCCATATAAACCAAACTAAAAAATCCCTCCATTATCAACTTCAACACAATTTAAAACACAAATAACCAATCCGTAATTGCCACAAACACATTATTTTTACCCACACAATTGTTCTCAAGACTAGTGTCATGGTAATTTTAGCTCTCCCCAAAACATTTATTAGGAGTCAAATTTCCATTCATTTAAACCAAGAAAGTCAACCTCCTTTCGCTATTTTTGTTCTTTAACTATGATTCACATATAATAATATTCTAAAAGCTGCTTAAATTGCAATGCTTCTTTTCTTACAAACATTGTGTACAGACATACTTCCTTATATTAAATAGAAACATTCCCAAAAGTTCTTAAGACAGAATTCTATTGAAAATCAGACTTCTATAGTAAAACATCTAACCAATATATATATATATATATATATATATAAATAAATAAGGATTAAATATTTCCAATCTACTGATTCTTCAACCCTAAATTCAGATAAATCAATATTAAAGTAACACACATACATTACAGCATATATATATATAAATAATTTCACACATTTGATACATCGAATTAGAACACCACAATGCAAGTCGCGCCTTCTACAACCACAACAAACCATTAAGAAAGGACGTCTATTAGGAAGGCGTGAGCATCGATTGCCAACACTTACAAACAGCGAACTCATCATCAGTCTCACAAAAAAGAAAACTTCACCCGATGAATAATGGATGCAAGTGACCATCAAATTCGATGAAATTCCACATACAAGATTCCCATCGAATTTTTTTTGCTTAAGACGACTTAATTAATGAAAGGTGATCCAAGGCAAAGAAATAACGCTGGTTGGGTCGGCTTAACTTCAAGAATTAGTCAAAGACAGTGACTAAACAAGGGAAATATAGACAACAGCGCCCGTGGAGGAAATACAACAACGACGCCCAAAGAGAGCTATACAATACATTTTTATTTTTATTTTTAAAACAAAGGGGTAAAAACTTTATTGGAAATCAGAAGAAAGCATTACAATAAAAACCAAGGGAGCTAGCCCCAGGAAATAGGGAAACAACCCCAAAGCAGAAAACAAAATCAACTATCCCCATGTATCCTCCTATCCTCCTCAAAGAATCGGTCCAAATCCGGATGCAACTCAGGGTTAATCTGATCCCAATCCTCAACCTTCCAACTGCTATCATGCTCAAAGGCCTATTTAGCCAAACAATCGGCAACACAATTCCACTCCGTCGGGATGTGAACAAAGGATGCCTCAACCACCGAAGCCAACTACCAATTTATATCAGATATTTTCCGCTCATTCAACAGATTAATCAAGATTTGTGAATCAACTTCACATATAACCTTCCGCCATCCCAAAGCAAGGGCCCTCTCAATAGCATAAAGAATCACCAGACCCTCCATGAAGTTAACAGTCTTCACCCCCTCATGAATAGAGAATAGAAAAATCACCGACCCAGCTGAGTCCCTACCAACTCCACCAATCCCAGCAGGCCCTGGATTTCCCCTAGAAGATCCATCTGTATTGATCTTTAAAAAACCATTTGGAGGAGGTAACCATCTTCCAACCCGTTGAACTCTCTTTTTCTGAAGCCTGCAGTTCCTGGAGCTAACAAAAGAGGAATGAATTTCCTGGAGACCCAGTTTGTCCACCAACTCAGCATCACCTCTCTCCAAGGGGAAAACCACATCACACTTAGCCACCACAAACTCTTGCACCATTCCTAACATACGCAACCACACTTGCCGACCCACCAACTTCTGATCACGAAAAATTCGGCGGTTCCGCTCAAGCCAAATCTTCCAAAGCAAAAAGCTAGGACCCATGTACCAGATATCCTGCAAGAAGGAAGCTATAGAGGGAGGTCTTCCCATACATTCCCAGAATTCAACCAAAGAACAAGCATGAATACAAGGAAGCTTCCACACCTCCCACAACCAATGCCAAAGTTGCACAACAAAGGGGCAAAGGAAGAACAAATGTGAAGAATCATCTTCCGCGAACCCACACAAGACACAAATCGAAGGACCCTGGAAACCTCGTTTACGAATGTTATCCCAAGTCAAGCACCTATTCCATGCCACAGTCCAAACAAAGCAATTGCATTTTGGCCATGAGAGCTTATTCCACACCATTTTCCACCAATGAACCTCCACCCCAGTCAACTTCTGAGCCAATAGCACCTGATAACCAGAAGCAACAGAATAAACCCCCTTAGGATTATGGGTCCAAGCAAAAATATCCTCTTCTAGAAGAGAACTACAACTCCTACTGCAAAGAATCTTGTGAAGCTCAGTACATTCATCCGCACGTCCCGAATCTGGCCACTCCGCAGGATCCTTCCACCGAGCCACCTCCAACTGACCAAAAGAAGCGATAGACTTGAAGTCACTCACCCTAGACCAGCCAGCCTTGAGCAATCGCTGGCACAAAGGAAGCAAGTTGGGGAACTGAGAAGTCAGTGGAAGGAAACCATCCCAAGAATCTGACCAGAAAAGAGCATCAATGCCCCTTCTGCAAATCCAGAATAAACCGTCCTTGATGAGCTTCGCACCCTTCTGAAGAGTATTCCAAATCACCAATCCTTTCCCCTCAAGAGGGTAACGAGGGAGATCATGTCGAGGAATCCCCGGGAAATACTTATGAGATAAAATTTTGGCCCTTAGTTGATCCTGCTCCACACACCATCTCCAGAATAGCTTAGCAGCCATAGCCACTCCGGACAACGCAGATTGGTGAAGACCAAGACCACCAAATTGCATTGGGCTACACACAACATCCCACCTAACCAGGCTCCACTTTGAAGACGATAAACTTCTAGCCCATAAGAACTACCTTTCAAGGGAATCCAACTCCCTAAGAAAACCCATCAGAGCCACCTGAAGCATACAATGGTCGGTAGGGAGAGCCTGCACCACAAACTTCAAAAGTTGAACCCGCCCGGCAAATGACAACCATCTATGGGTCCAATGATTAACTTTTGCACGGAGCTTATCAATAATATTCTGTCAGGAACCCTTGGGAAGTCGGTGAACTGAAATTGGTATACCCAGATAAGTCAAAGGGAGAACTCCAATTTGAAACCTCAAGATATTAGCAATTCTTCTCTGAATGGGGGCTAGCGTATTGAAGAAGAAGATGGAAGATTTCTCCTCATTAATCAATTGCCCCAAAGCAGCTAGATAAACGTCTAGCACATGCCTCAAATTGGTAGCTTCCCGAACAGTGGCCAACCCCATCAAGGCAGTATCATCAACAAACTATAAGTGAGAATGTGGGGAAAAATCTCTGCCCCATCGCCATCCCTGAATGATGCCAAGCTCCACATTTCTTTTCAACAAACGTCCAAGACCTTCCACAAGAAGCAGAAAAAGATACGGAGAAAGAGGATCCCCCTGGCGCAAACCTCTAGAAGCGCCAAAAAGATCAGAATGATCTCCATTTATCAGGACCGAGAAGGAAACTGACGTGACACAACTCATGACCCATTGGATCCACTCCTCATCAAAGCCAAAAGAAACAAGGATCTTCTGCAGGAAAGACCATCTAACCCTGTCATAAGCCTTTGCCATATCCAGCTTAATGAACATGGCCTTCTCATGGGAGTTGTCCATGGAATGGATGGTCTCCGTAGCAATGACAACCCCGTCAAGAATTTGACGGCACGCCACAAAACCACTCTGCTCCTCCGAAATCAACACTTTAAGCCACTTCTTCAACCTCTCATCCATTAACTTGGATATGATTTTATAAGCCACATTGCAGAGAGAGATAGGTCGGAATTGAGATAACCTATGAGCCCCTTCACACTTGGGGATGAGAGCAAGGAAGGTGGAATTCAGGGCATGAAGCATTTGCTTATTCCTTTGGGACTCATGAACAACCGCCAGAAGATCCAACTGAATGATATCCTAGAATTCTTGAAAAAACTCAATCGGGAAACCATCGGGGCCAGGAGCTTTACCCCTCTTCATCTGAAACACAATCCCCTCCAGCTCATCAAGAGAGATCTCTTTCATTAGATACGCATTCGCCTCCCTGGAGACCAATTGAGGAATACAAGAAAGAACCTGTGCTTCCTCAACAGAGCTCCCCTACGAATCCTCCCTAAATAAAGCAGCAAAATACTGAGAAGCCTCAACAGAGATTTCCTGAAATGAGGCAAGACGATCCCCCCTATCATTCACCAGAGCATTAATGGAATTACCATGCCTCCTGTCCTTCACAGAATTGAAGAAGAAAGCAGAGTTTTTATCACCCTCCTGCAGCCATTCAACCCGGGCCTTTTGCTTCCAATAGATTTCTTCCCACAACTCCAATTCCTCAACCACTTTCAGAGTCCTAGCCTCCTCCCTCAGAAGATCCTGAGAAGCCCCATTCTCACAAATCAACCGTGTAATATTATTCAATTCATCCTAGGCAACAACCTTATCATGAAAGATATTACCAAAACATCTCAGATTCCACCTCTTAAGCTGATATTTGACAAACTGAAGAAGCTTGGAAAAAGTGTACATTGTCGTACCAAAAGCAGGTCTCCCAATCCTCTACCACACAGCCACCTAGTCACGAAGAGTAGAATCCCGTAACCACATAAGCTGGAACTTAAAGGAGGGAGAACAAGGCGCCCGGGCAGAAATAATATTAAGCTTTATGGGCCAGTGATCAGAACCTCTCCAATCTAGAATTTCATATCTAATAGACCACAAATCTCCAACCCAATAACAGGAAACCAAGAATCGATCAAGCCTCTTGGCAACACAACTCTCACCAATTCTCCTATTATTCCAAATGAAACAACCATTACTGGGCTGAATATCAATAAGATTTAAATCTGAAATGCTATCCCTGAATAACAAAGCAGAAGGCTCCAACCTAGTAATATCACCTCTTTTCTCAGACAACTCCACAATAACATTAAAATCTCCAGCCATAATCCACGGATGGAAAAGAGCTAAGCTATGAACAAAATGAAGATGGGACCAGAGAAGCTGTTTACCCTGAAACTCAACAAGTGCATACACATTAGAGAGGAGAACACACTCACTACTCTCAAAACAAGAGGCAACCAAGGACATAGAGGATCTAGAGGACGTCCACCAAAGAGGGAAAATATTCCGAGGGTTCCAAAAGCAAGCCACCCCCCCAAAAGCTCCAAGAGCCCCCACAGACTGGCATTCACCATATTTCCATAGCTTAGGTGCCATGTACAACATATTATCCATAGATAATTTAGTCTCCTAAAGAAAAAGAACATCCGGAGAATGATTCCTAACCAAATCACGAACAACTTTTTGTCGAGGGCCACTGTTCAAGCCCCTTACATTCCATGAGAGAACAATCATTTTTGGGGGCACGAAAAATGCGAATCCAGAGTCTTGACTGAACCTGACTCCACCAAAGTTTCTCCAGCTAATTTAATCTTATCCATATCATTTTTCCTTCCTAGCTTGGAGGTCCTCTCACCAACCCCTTTCTTTAATTCCTTTTGCAAAATACCCAAGCGAGAAGAGGACAAAGAGTTCTTACCCACTTCCATACCTCGTTTCGGGGGCAATGGAGATCCTCCTCCACCACTCTTCATAGCTCCAATAGTAGAATCATGTTCAGCTTGGACAGCCAATTGTTGAACCGTATCCATCTGCCCAACACCAATCTCCTGCACAACCTGCATAGCTTCCAAAGGAGGCCCATCCTGTCCTGTACCCAAGGTTCCTTGATCCAAGTTCAGCAACCCCAGATTCATTTCCTTCTGGTTGAAATTATCCAACACCTCAAACCTGTTAAAAGTGTCATCATCCTGCCTCTCCCTCAAGGTCCGCTCCTGCCCTCGATTCCTATTGTGAGCCTTGACAGGAACGTAACCATCATCACCATTACCATCACCCGGAATAGGCTCCTTCCCCTTATCAACCCTAGGCGGATTGTGAGAAGGCTGAGAAGGCTGAGGCGCCATAGGCTTAGCCCTAGGGCACCTACGCTGCAGGTGACCATATTCATGACAGAAACAACACTGAAAAGGTAGGGTTTCATAATCTAGCTGTTGTACCCAAGTATAGGATCCAACACTCACTTCAATAGAATCTGGCAATGGCTTACTTAAATCAATTTCTACACAGATACGAGCAAAAGTCATTACCTTTTTAAATTGCATTTGCTGTGAAGACCCAATAGGTTTACCGAGCATTGAAGCCACCAAATGCAACACATCATCCCGCCAGCACTCAACCGGAAACCATGGCAACCGAACCCAAGCCGAAATCCGACTCGGTAGCGCCTCAGTCGGGTTGAAGCCAACATGCCATGGTTTGATAAACAATCCCACCTGGTTATAAAAATAGTGACCACCATCAAAGACCCGATTCCGATCCGCCATGCAATCAAAAGAGACCATAAAATAATTGTTCGCAAGGAGCCTAATTTCCATCTCCCCCTTCGGCATCCATGTCTGTTAGGCCCAGGATTCCAAAAATTGCAGTGAAACTCTCAAACCCATGAACTTGCAATAAAAGGAGTGCCTCGAATAGTATTCAATATCATCAGCAAGCATCTCCATCAGAATAATCAATTTCGGTCTCTCTTTGCATCTTTCCAAACACTCATTTATCTTCGTTATTCAAGAACCACTAGCCGGTCCTAGATCATTCATCTCCGTCTCCGGTGAAAATAGTGTATTGTCAAAAACATTCCCACCATGCGCCGAAAGCTTCAAACCACATGTTGATCGGAAATCCAATTTGGGGCTAGCCCCAGAAGTTTCTGCACACGGCACAGCTAAAATCAAAAAACCCCGGCAGGCATGCAAGCCTCCAGGTCACTGGTGCAGGAAAAGGAAAAACCCCAAGGGAAAGATCTAACCCCCTCCACCCAGAAGCCACCGCAGTGGCAGCAAGAAAGCCTCCAGAATAGACAAAACCCACACAGCAGTGGGAGGAACCAAGGCCCCACAAAATGGTCGGCCAACCAAGCAACAACCCCAAGAACACTCACCCTCACCGCAGACCCATGCGGGCAGAGGAGGAGATCAGGGGCCAGGACAGGCTGAACACAGCACAACAACACCAAAGAAGAATCCCTGAAGGTAAGAGGGAGCCCGCGCCCAACACAATGGACGCCAGCCCACACACAGCAAACGCCGGCACAGGAAGAAGGAGCTAGAAGAAAGTTTAGGAGATGAAATCCCCAGCCACAGACCCCGAAAGCAGTAAAAAACCCCCCACAACGCAGCAGCTAATAGGACACAGCTAATAGGACACAGAGAACAAGCTAGGGCACGAACGCCCTAGCTCAGCTTACAGAGCACGAGAACGCCATCTCATTTGATCCGCTATACAATAGATATAAATATGTGTGTTTATATTTATTATATTTGAATGAATAAGACGTGTTTTAGGGAAACATATTACCATATCTATATATATATATATATATATATATATATATATATATATATATATATATAACCAAGTCTATGGCAGCGACCCAAGGCAAAAGAGTTTCACTATCTTTATAAATAAACTTAAAACCATAAGCCCATGCGCCTAGGCGAAATCTACAGGCGGATACCTTCAGTGAGCGTTACAACAACCTAACCTATGACTGGTTGATAACATTAAGCTCGACCCAGACTGTAGAGATAGAGCGGTGACCCAGTGAAAGAAAGAAATAGCAATCACACATACAAATCTGATGAGGAAAGAAAAGATAACCAGAAAACGGGGACGGCGGCCAACACTAGGGTAATAGAGAACCACTCCAACTACATGGCGCCCAATACAAAAGCATAATGAACACATAGACTACCACGCGCAGGAACGATTGAAGGAACGGCCATTGAATGAAACAAAACGGTAACATCATGAACTCTCTTAATTCCTTTGGGGTTCAGGGAATTGCTAAATATTCACTTTAACTCGGTTCAAACAGAGCTATATGCAGGGAACCAAACAAATTCTGCTATAGAGGAAAGTATGGGCGACGCAAGGAAACACTCCCAGACAAGCGTCCCTGTTAAAATTGGCGTATATATATATATATATATAAGGAGGAAGTTGCTGATGCTGAATGAGTTACCTATGCTGGGTTTAATAGCACAGCACAAGAGGAAGATGACTCGAATCTCTAATTAGCAAATTGGCCTTCTCAAAAAAAGAAATCGATAACTAGCCATTCTTCTCTCAGCGCCTGAATTGCAAGGTACAGGGGACAAAAAGTCTACAATTCATTGAGGTCGAATTCTTACAGGAGAAAGATACAACGAAAACAAACACCCTTTTGTACCAAAACAACATAAGACAAATTCGATCTCATGGAGCTATGATTCAATTTTCAGAGGTATGGCGGAGTTAAGCTTATGAATATATGTCAACAACATTGGAAAAATAACAAAATGGAATAACTAAATCAAGCAGAACACCCACTAACGATTTTCAAAGAGGAGCTTTGATAAGTTACAGAAAGTATTACTTTCTAATTGTTTTCAATTCTACAGAAGTAAGCAAGGGAATGCTCAAAATTCTATTCAGCTCTACATTCCAACTAATTGCTTCAAAATAACAGAGATAAAATTTTGAAGAATAGAACCTTGTTGAAGATGATTAGCACAGTTGAAGGTTGATGCCAAGGTCCTGCTCCTCGATTTGCAGCACCCAAATCTTCAAAAACTCCGGAGAGGGGCCCATAGTGAAGCGGGGTTCAATAGTGGGGATAGAAGTAGTCCTCAATGGGTCCCCAAGTGAAGCACCTTAATATCCAATTGCAAAACACTTTTTATCCATAAAATACACAAACTGACAAATCATGTGATGCCACACCAGCGCACCAATAAAACATGACTTAGTGTACCACTATGGGTCTCAAATTTTTTTTGGGCCTTTTTTGGATACCTAAACAAAAAACATGTTGATGTGGCATCATATTGATGATGTGGCCCTAAAACAAAATATAGAAGTACATGAGTTGTCAAATAAACTATTGTACAAAATTGGGAGTGATTTGAAATTTCCACGTAGGATTTTGAGAAAGGAAAAGTCAGGGTGCTCCACTATAGGCATTAGGCCCCTCTCCCCTATTTTAGAAAAAGCAATTCCAATTTCCCCCAAACAATTTTCAGATCAACCCCTTCCAAAAAATTTCCCAAAGATGAAAGCACAAATTTCATGGGAATCAACCAAAACAAAACTTCCCCAATTAACAATCATGAAAAGGCAATTATTTTCAAAAAGAGTAACTGAAGAAGATTCCCTGTTTTTTCCCATTTTTGCCAACTAATTAAATTTCCTGAAACCACTTGTGTTGCATGAAGTTCATGGTCAAAGAGTTGTTTTCAACAGTCCTCAAATGGAAATTCCATTTAATGCTCAAGCTTTTCCCTTCTTCTTTTTTAATTTATTCAACTTGCTTTTTATTTTATAGTTTTTAAATCATAACTTACAATTGCAAACACTTAATTAATTATTTAATATATTTAGTTTATTAATTTAATTTCTCATATAATTTGCTTGCATAATCCTATTAAATTTATTACATATTTATTTAAATATTTCATTTTAAATCACAAGGTTTAATTATTACAATCAAATAAGGATCTTAACAAAATTTATTTAATCCAGGCATAAATTATATAAAAGCTTTTACTTAATTATCCCAAAGCCCTTTGGTTTCAATTATCTTTATCCAAGGTAATAATCAAACAAAGGCACTCACCAATCACATTACTCGGTATCAAACTGTCAAGCCATACCAGACCACAAGCAAAACGAAAAGTAAAACGACCCAACATTGATGAACCAACACAAACTGACCTTACAGACGAGATGTGACATACGGATATTCATCCTCGACGAGGATGATGGCTTAATATGGGGGACACGGTGCTATCTCCAATACAACTATCTTCATTGAGTGTAAGGCACACTCAAACCTGACAATTCAGGTGGAGTTGATGCCTAGTACTTGCAACCTGCAACAAATCACATGGTCGAACATTTGCATAGAGAAAATAGTCAATCACATCGTGAAGGGAAAATCACAGAATTGCAGGGTGCCCTCAAGCAAGTGATGTGACACTGTTCCCCTTCACCAAAGCATGAACTCACAATAACCAGATATCTAATCATGATAAAAATAGACATTTAATAATCACATAATATTCATATCCATGATAACTCACATAGACAATTAAACGAACCTACTAAGCATGGTATCATCACATCATTAGATATAAAAGTTTCATCATAACAGAGCATCAAAATGTCATAATATCCAAATATCACCAAATAGTATCACAATGTCCAAGTATCATCAGACAGAATCAGAATGTCCAAATATCATCAAATAGAATCATAATGTCCAAGTGTAACTAAGTCTCTGTCAAAACAAAAAGGAAAACGGAGGGGCACTACACCACTGATGGAAACCATCTAGCCCTTTAGCTTAGCACTAGGCACCATCACCTGCATGTTTTTGACCCTAAAACTTGCATTGCCACTAGCAAAAATCATCAGGTCACTAAAGTAACACATGGCATCCATCCCTTGCATGTTGTTGGCCATCAGGCCAGTATGCCAATAGTGGAATCTATCTCACTATCAATGAGATACAACTAAATAGTCTATAAGCAGAGCACACTCCTTGATAACTGTCAAGTTGGAGCATCAATAAGCTTATCTTATGTGGATCATCAGATTTATCAATTGGTGATCAACTTAGAAGGAGAGGATTAGTCTATGTCTTAGGGAGTATACACTCTCTACATATTCCCTCATAGAGTCCTTACTCCATTTATCTTGTGTTGCCTTTAAAGTTATCCCTATATCTATCTCAGTTTAGCATTGTGACATTAGAAAGTACCAGGATGTAGATCAAAACACACAATAGGAAGGGTTTTCATCATGGCTAATTAATTTGGGTACACTACCTAGAAGGGATTTCATATATCATGCTCACTATTTAAACTACCTAAACAAAAACACCTCATTTTTTTTAAATTACAATGCAAAACACGATAAATTTTTGGGAAATGCCTTTGCGTATCTAATGGCATCATGTTTACAATGTCATCATAAACACTCTACATAGTATGTGAGGAAGGGAATGAACCAAAAATGGTCTAGGAAAAAATCTATGTTACTCTCAATTACATAGGAAAACTATTTAACCTAGGTGTCTAAACAAAACATTTAAAAAGGGAATTAATTCATGTACAAAATCCTTGCATTAATAATATAATAAAACTAGGTTCTATCAACACGACTAAAAGTTATATGAAAATATATTACATTCATATTTAATGATAGTTGTGCTATTCAATTTTATCAAAAATTAAACTAAAATACTACACAAATTAATCTTTCACAATGGTTGATGTCAATACTCAAAGTTAAAATTATACAACAAATGAAAATTACTATATGTAAACATAACTGTTGATTCTTGAAACTACTAATAATTTAATAATTGATAACTAAGAAATACTTAACTCCAAAAATAAATAGTTTTAATCTTCAAGTTAATTCATTTTAAATATTTGACTATGCTATTATAATTTGAATTTAAAGTTTATTAAGGTATCTAAAGGTTTATTTGTGTATCATTATTATCTTTATTTTTCTAATCACTTATTCCAAAAAAGAAATTTAGTGCAACTATTATTTGTCATCCTCAAAAATTTAACTAAGTTAAATTCACAATAGAAATAAATTTTAACTTTACAAATAAAATGGAGATAGTTTATATATTAATAAATAATCTAACAAGAACTAATTTCCTAAGCTAACTGGCAACTAATTTATGATATCTTTAAATATTGATTCCTTCTTTAGTTTTCCATTTACATTTGTAATTCAAATTGGATTTCATATTTATTTTCAATGTTCATTTGTTTTCGTAGATTGATTATTTGATTGCTCTCAAACTGATTGATTGTTGTGGGTTAAATGTTGTCTACAAGTTGAATAATTTGCACATTGGAGAGTTTACAAAGGTTTTCCAAATTTGTTGCATATTAGTGGAAAGGATTTCTAGAGATCGAAATTAGAAATATCTTTAATTTAAGTCTTTATTCATGTCAAATTAATGGTAATTATACGATAGTCAAGAGAGATAAACTTTGTTGCTCATAACTATATTTAAACAAATAATAGTGTTATTTCTTTGGGTGGGCAAGCCAACATGGGGCCGCAACCCTATGGAAGCCTAGACTCCCATGGGCCACCCCCTCAAAGGTATGGGGTGATCTATACAGACCAAGCCCATTCAACCTAGTCACCGACCTTGTTTAAATACATGTTATTTACTTTTAAATTTTTTTAATATTTAATTTATAAATGTTTATAAATATTTTTTTATATAATATTTATTATATATATATAAATTAAAAATAATTATTTTTTATATATAATTTATATAATATTAATTAAATAAATCTATATATGTATCTGTATATATATATGTGTGTATATAAATGTTTATTATTTTAATTAAATCATGTTTAGGAATTTGAACTTCATATATACATTTTCACAAAGTTTATATGTATAGGAAGAATTGGGAAACAATGATTTTAGTAATTTAGAAACTAACTAAAGTTATAACTATACACATAATCCAATGTAATTTCTCAACTTTCACAAAACTAATTAGTGAACATGATTCTAAGGTGATAAATATTTGCCCTAACCTATTTCCTTAACTAATTTTTTCTGTGTATTTCCAATTTAAATTTATGTTTTTCATTCTTTAAAATAGTAATAACAAATGGAACTTTATACATTGAAATGAATAATCCATTTATTTACTCCCTATGCAATATTGTAGAAATAAAGAACAAATAACTTTTCTTTCTTTTCATTTTACACAACATAATACATTCTATTCAATTTACACAACAAAACACTATACACATTTCTGTCATAGATTCTTGAATCTTTCCAAGCTCCAGAATGACCCACACAAATCTTCTTTGTGAACCTTAACTTGATGAACTCCAAAGTATTCTTCAACTTCAACACATGGACCTAAAATTAAAATAAACAAGAAAGCAACATGGGCCAATGGGCTCTCCATCCAAACCATAGGGTTGAAAATACAATCCACCCTCGAGCTAGGGGTCACAAAACCTTTCAAGGTGTACACACATATCACACTTCAAACCCACATCTAGCACTTATATTCTTCCATAAACTTACACACAATACATCACTTTATAGGCTTCTACGCCTAACAACATTCTCATTAAATCTATACATACACAAAGGATACTCTCTTGGAATTCTTATTAGGGAGAGTGAGGACAACCTTCTATTCCCATATCTCATATTCCTCCATAATATACACATAAGTGGATACTTATATCCAAGATTAGATGATGTGGGTACTCATACCAAAAAATATAAACCCCCTTAAGGGAGCCACACCCACTCAAACCTCAAACACAAGGAGGACCTAACTCTTTCAAGAGGAGATCTAATCCACACAAAACATACTAACAAGAAAATATAACCTATGAACAAATTCTACCCCACACAAATCACAGAAAAATTTCACAAAAAATTCAACATCTTCTTTCCACATAGATCTCACACAAAAATGGAAACATTCTAAACATTCATTTACAAAAAATTTGAAAGAGGGTTAGACCCTACCTTGAAAATGCTATCCAAAAATGGTAGAGGTTGATGAAGACTGTCCAAGCCTCCTCCTTCCAACCCTTTCTTCCACTACTTTTCTTTTTTCCTCTCTCCTCCTAAAAAATGCTCTTACAAAAATGAAATTCTAAAAGAAATCCAAGAAATAATAAGATGTAAATAGCTCTCTCTCCTCTAAAGAAAGAAACATAAATAGACAAAGGAGGAGAAAATTCCTCTCCTAACTACCCAAACCACCAACTAACTCCCATTTTCACCACCCTTTTGGAATGAGAATTTTAAGGGGGTTAAAAATGTATTAAAAGGTGTTTTAAGGTTGAATAAACCCCTTACCCCTATACCTAGCACCTAGGGTAATTTTTAAATTAAAAAAATTAATCACTTCACATAAAAACATAAATGTCTAAAAAATAAAATACTATTAAAAAAACACAAGAAAAATAAAACTCTCACAATAAATGACACATTGAACAACACAAAATACATATTCACAACATTACAAAACACATGTACAACACAAGATCTTTATTCCTCCATATGAATTAAGATCACTATTCACAGGGAAGAGCACAGATGGAACTAACTATGTAACCCCTGAATTCTTTTGGAAATTTACATACCCACTCAAACATAGATTTTATTATATCATAATAAGTGACAATAGCTAAAACATCAATAACTAATTCTAATATATATCAACAATAACATTTTGAAACAGTTATCACTTTTCCAAAAATATTTATCTACAATAGTTATCTACAAAATCACATAAAAACTATATAATTTGACAAACCATCACAAGTGAATATTTAGCATACTAGATCTCATCTCATTAACACTTGCATATTCACAAAAGGTAATCATCCGGTAATCAGAGTTTAATGATAACTAGCAATAATCAATTAAAATCCATCATCTAGACTCAATATCCAATGATAACCAAGACAAATCCATATAAGAATAAGAACATTGACTATGTTTATGAACAAAACCATCATCGACAATACTCTTGTATAATGTCCAAACATAGGGAAAACATGAAAATATTGAGCAAGAGTCATAATATTATCAAGGAGACATAGATCTTCAACAAGGATCACAAAAGGTGGGGTTTCACACCCCCTCTTAAAATTGGACTTCCTCTTGGAAGTCCTCAAAAGGGTGAGGGTATAAATTCCTCATATGAGATGCATCCTCTCATGTGGCAGTTACCTCATTGTATCTATCCAATTGGACTTTGACCTAGTCCAACTCATACTTGCAAAGTGCCAACATTCATTGACCTCGTATGCACATTGGATCCAAGGCCAACTATCCTCCCTCCTCCACCTATAAAGTAGCCCAATCCAAAGCTTAAGTGACATCATGAATGTATCGCATCAATACTGAAATATGAAAGACATGCACAAATGTATGAGAGGCTAGGTGGCAGTGCTAAGTGATAGACTATGGGGTCAACTCTCTCCAATATCTCAAAAGGTCCAATGAACCATGGTGCTAGCTTAGATACTTTCCATAAAAAATAGGGCTCTTATGAGGCCACACTCTCAAGAAAACTCTATTGAATCCACAGAGAAACTATGATTGGTCCTCTTAGAATCAACATACTTCTTTTGTCGATCTTGAGTCTCCTACAATCTTTGCATAATCAAGACCACCTATTGTTCTATCTCCTACACCATCTCGAGACCAATGGAAACTCTTTCCTCAATACGAACCCAACTTAGTGGTGTCCTACAAGGTCTACCATACAATGCTGATAGGGAGAAATGCTTAAAGAACTATGATGACTGTTATTATAAATAAACTCAACTAGGTAATGGCACTCTTCCCACTTTGACTGGTGGTCTATCACATACATATATAGCATATCCCCCAAGACGTGATTCACCCTCTCATTTTTCCCACCAATCTCTAAATGATAAGCAATACTAAAATTAATTTGTGTCCCCAAAAAGCTAAGGTAAACACTAGGTCTCTATCAAAAATGATCCTACAAGGAACTCTATGCAACCTCACAATATCATCAAGAAATACTCAGGCCACTATGGGTTATGTGTAGGTCATCCTAATAAAAGAGAAGTGGGAAACCTTGGTTTTTTGAAAGTCGCTATGATGGCAACATGTCATCTAAATGACAAAGGTAACCCAACAATAAAATCCATGGAAAGGTGTTCCAAATTTCCACTCTGAAATATCATGGGGATATAGTAGTCTTGTCATATGTTGGTGCTTTGGGCCTTAACAATTTGACACTCAATACACTTGGCCACAAACTCTGCTATATCATGACACACACCCGACTAATGATACAACTATTGAAGATCCACATGCATCTTCTTCACCCTTAAATTCACAACATAAGGTGCCCTATGAGCCTCAAATAAAATCAAAGTATGTATATCTCCAACTGAAGGCACATAAATATGTCCCTTATGATGCAACAAACCATCTACCTCAATAGTATATCCTATGTACTTTCTCTTAAGGGCCCTTTGTAAGTGGACTTGCTATTGAGTCTCACAAAACCACTCATCCTTTGGTAACTACTAGAGGATACGATATATCAAATCCAAACTCAAGGTCAAAGACATCAACTCATGCCATCATCTACTCAAAGCATCAGTAACAATGTTCTCTTTACCCCTAATATAATGCACATCAAATCATATTCACATAGTAACTCCATCTATTGTCTCTGTCATGCCTTTAAATTAGGCTAAGTAAAAATATATTGAAGGCTAGAATGATTAGAATGCAACTCAAAATGATGCCCCAAGAGAAAATTTCCCCATCTTGTAAGTGAAAGAACAACAACTACACACTCCTAATCATGAGTAGGATAATTGAGCTCATGGTTCTTGAGTTTTCATGACTCATACATGATCACTTGGCCCTCTTGCATAGGTACTACCCCAATACCATTCAAGGATGCATCAATACACACTATGAACTCCAAATTTGGGTCTATAATTGCTAAAATAGGAGCACTAGTGAGACTCTCCTCGAGAGTCTAAAATGTCCTTTCACACTACTCAATCCAAAAAAACTTCTTTCCTTTTTGCTAAAGAGAAGTGATATGGTGCACAATCCTAGAGAAACCCTCTACAAATCTAGGGTAATAGCTTGCTAGACCCATAAAAATCCACACCTCTAAAATAGTAGTGGGTGTTAGCTCTCAAAAATGCAGGTTTGAACCATGAAAGGTTGCCAAGCTTTCACAACGTTTTAGGGTAACAGAACAAGGTTTGAAACAATCAAACCTTCTACTCTTCTGGTGTTGCAAGACCAAGGTGGGTGTACCTTTCTTGAATAGTGCAGACTTGACTTATGATTATCTTTTTGAGATGCTTTTGTCCTCAATGGTAGATTACAGTGAACAAAATGAAACCAAACTTGATAGCAATCTTCTAATATAAATCCTAAAATGATTGATTAACAGATGTAAAGAGATTAAGTGAATTCAAAATGATGAAATGCAGAGACCAGTGCCTTGTTGGGTATGCAGAGTCAAATGAAACAGAGGTGAGCAGCTTATTCTGGTAGAAGATCAAATTGTAGGCATATGATCTGTTTATAACTTGTATAAACAATGCAGGATTATGATTACTAAGCTCTACTTTAAGAATCCAGATGAATTCCCCCTAATTACTGTGATCAACAGAAAGGATTTAATCCCTACTTGAGAGAACCAGTCAATTAATCACATAGATACAACAAATGTGCACCAATAAACTGAGAATAAACTTGTTATTTCAATTTAAACAACTAGAAAGAATCAACTTGGAGACAGCTTTAGCAATGCTTTTCAATAAATTCAACATACAATTAATACCAGAAACAACCTACTACACCAGCTGAATTTCATTGAAACCACCATTTGAAATCATGCACATAGTCTCTAAAAAGAGAAAATTATCTTACTATAGCCATCTGACTACCTACTGCTTCTAATCTAAAATCTGATGATCTTCAATTACAATCTCGGGGCATATTTATACCCAGCATATGAAAATAAAACACTTAGAAATATCATGTCGGCCAAGCACAAAATTTGGGCTCCAACAATGTTGGCCAACAACAGTCATCAAATAATTCATCACGTCAGCCACATGAATTACATTCTGTTTCTCACCAGTGAACAGTCGACGGGACATATCACAACTTATGCCGAAGGCAATTCAAATGTTTATCATTCTGCTTGCATCCCTGTTTTAATCTTATTCATTGTAGCTATCCGCATGTTACACCGAAGTCAAAAAGCACCCTTGTTCCTTTGTGTATCGCTATAGCCCGAGGTCGTCGGTGAGATGTTACGAAGATTATCCAAAGCTTCATCGAGAATCTATATGCACTTTGAGTCGATGTGACCTATTCCATCTCCTGCCGACAAGTAAATACATATGTCGCTATAACACTTTGAGTTTGGCAAGATGTTAAATACAGTGAAAAGCTATACCGAAAGCCGAAGCACATCATAGATTGCCAAGAGAAAGAGAAACATGCACTGACAAAGGCCCACATTACATTCCATCGGAGAGACCCATATGTACTTGCTAAGACTTATACCGAATGCACCTTAGTCTCACTGAAAGATCAAATCCTCCATCACCGGTCGGCGTAACAAGAAAGACTCGTTATGACCATTCACCGAAACCAAAAACCTTTGCCAATACGAACACTTCCTATCGCCAAAACAACATGCAAGATATGTTGAAAACCACCCGTAAGAAAATCCAGTCACCATAACAAAAGATAAGTCTTGCCGATAGGCAATATAGACTTATGAAAGCAGAAAATGTTCAATGGGTCGGGGAGACAATAGAAGACCTATGCCGATAGGAACCAAAAGGTGGAAAATGCAAGACCCAAAGGATTCAAAGGGACAAAAGGGAAAAATATGAGTGGAAAATGCACACGGTAAGGCCAAAAGAGTAAAATCAACATGTGAAAATATCAGATTTTAACAATTCCAACAGTGGCTCCGTCTGGGGATGATTGATAGTCAGGTCATTGCAAGGATCCAAAATCTTTGGTTGAGTAGACTAGACCGAAAATGATGAACCAGTGAGCAATGATGGAGGAATGGAAATGGAAAAGAGTGCGAAATGGATGCAAAATGGATGCAAAGTGGAGATGGAGCAGAACCCTAAACTACTGTGCATGGAAAAAGAGTTTTAAAGAGGAAAGGCAAGAGTTGTCCATGCACTGGCAACCCTTAATCCTCTGTGTTTTGACCTGACCTATTTTGAGCCATTACAATATGAAACTCCAAGCACTTTCCCCTGTCAAAAATTTGGTTTTCTCTTGAATTCAACAGATTCCTCCTGAAGACACATATGCAATTCTTCCTGTCTATGTTCTTGCAAGTTCTCAGAGTATCATTATGCTTGGTTTGGCCCAAAATCCCTACACCATCCTGTAATTCAAATTCTTCATCAATATGGGAAAAACCTCTATTAATCTTAACATTCAAAATGCATACACATGAAATACAACATTCCTCATTATCTCCCTCACTGTTATGTATTCTGAAAGACTCTCCCAGCTGTATAAGAATTTCACAATCAAAGTGCTTCTCTTGAAAAACAAAAAACTCTGTTATATCATTGTTGTTTGAGGAAAACGAGTCAAAAACCTTTTGCACATCTTTGACACTACCATTTGGATATAATACTAGATCATGACTCATATCACCAATATCAAGCACATATGAACCAATCAAATTTGGAACACTATCATCCTTGGTATGCAAACAAATTTCTTCTTCACATGGATTAGAAATTTCAAGATCACATACCTCATCTTGAATAGAAACAGACTTTTGATCAACACTAAAAGTATCACCATTACTCCAGGAAATACACAAGGAGTCATAAGAATCTTTACACAAAGAATTGTCACTGTCAAAACAAAAGTAAGCTAGAGACAAAACTTCAAAATCTTCATCATGTGCACGACTCTGGCATTTAGAAGTAAACAAAGCTACAATCTATTCACTGACAAGTGAACAAGTCTCAATATTTTCAACACTGCAATTATACTCCTCACTTTTGTCATCATCAAACAGAAATCCAATACCATCAGGTAATGGGAAATCAGAAACATCATCAGTGCAGTTACTTATTCAATTATTTTGCTTGTCTGAAATTGTTTCCTCCTTTTCATAGAATGGATTTGAAAATATCTGAAATTTACTCATTGACACACCTTGGAAAAAAATCATCTAATCTTCATTTAACTCTTCATCATACAACGAATTTGAAAAAATTTGGAAATTACTTTCAAATGTACATACCTCTTCTTCATCAGATGATGTATCATCATAATTTTCAACTACGGCCAGAGGTATTGCATAATTACTATCTGATGAATCAACATCTCCCATTGCCACTTCATCCTGATCTTCATAAGAGGTGAAGGAATCCCTTGACTGTAGATCAAAATCCTCAAGTTTATCATTAGAATCTGAATATTCACTGGATTCCTCACCACATGCAAGGCTTTCCCTGTCACAATCTGTTATGCAAGAGAAATGTCTTGTACCTTCATCTTCATTATGCAAACCATCACAAGAATCATCCTGACTTGCACATATCTCATCTTCTACCGGTTGCATGATCTGATCAATTTCTTTACACTCATCAGAAATACAACTATCGGACTCAATATTGATAGTGTTCTCATACCTTATTCCCTTGTTTCCTTTCTTTTGGTTAGTAATATCTAGTCTCTCCATTCCTTCTTCAGTAAATCTCTTCGAACTGTATTGAGCAGGGATCTCAACAGAATATGGCTTTATAAAATCTTCTTCCTGTTGTTCAGCCATATGGACATAGTATTTCTGACTTGAAACATTATGCTGATAACATTCAGTCTCCGAAGGTGAGTTCCTCTCTACAACATACTGAAAGGTATCTGAAGCCAGATACACTGTGTGATCTTCTCTATTGTCTCCCATCAACATTCCCTCCTCCTGCATTCTTTGGGCTACAACACAATAATCTGGGGAATGTGGCCCATCACAAAATTTGCAATAGTAATTGTTACTTACCATGTAGGTTCGCCTCTTGCTTAATGGGTCAGGAGCTTCCTTATTTCCAAGCCTGTCGTTTATAGGTTTGTTGTCCTTCCAGTCTGTTTTATAGGGCACATCGTGCAACCTCGGCCTTTCGTTCCTGTGTATGTTGCTTCACTGAGAAACCCTATGAATATCTCTTTTGCTGATCATCCCAGCAGCCTTCCTATTGTTTTCAATTGTTTGTGCCATTTTTTGTGCCTCAACAAAACTTCTTGGGAATTTATTTCTAAGCTCATACCCTGTCTTTGGATCAAAAGCATTCAAATAAATACTCAGTGCTATGGAATTTGGCAACTTTGATCCAATGGGTATCCTACTCTGCAACTTATTGAATCTCTGATTGAAATCATAAATTGTATCACTTTGATCTTTTTGAATGTGCAATAATTCACGAAGAGCAAACTCTGGTGCACTTAGATTCCCAAACTGCTCGAGGAACTGATCTTGAAATCCTTGGAGAGAATCAATAGAGACAGCTAGTAGACTGTTGAACCAATCCCTAGCATCTTCAACCAGTGATATCATGAATAGCCTCATACGTAAATCTTCATAGGGCACATCCAAATCTTGGATGCAAGCATCAAAACTTCCTAAATGATCTTCAGCAGTGATTGCATCATTACCTGTAAACCTTGGAACCATACCTCTCCAACTGCTATCCAATGGATAAGGGGATAACCGAATCCCTGACAAATCAAACTGTTTGATCATTGTTGTATACTGATGAGGGGGTGCACTAGGTGGGTACGGATGCTGGTACATCAGACCATAGTGCTGATATGGCATATACTGCTGACAATGAGGAGCTCCAGCATAACCTCCCCAGAACTGAGATCCTCCTCCATTCATGTTTGAACATCTGCAAAATATTCTTTCAGAGTCGCCACCTACTTTTCCAAAAGTAGGAAAATCATTATTACTGATCTTTCCCAGCGGAATCACCCTTTCTGAAATTTCTCAAATCATAACATTCTTTTCAATGACTCTATAATGCGGTCTTCAACCGAATTTTCTGATATAATCCCCAGCAGTGTCGCCAATTTGTTAGCTCTCAAAAACGTAGGTTTGAACCACGAAAGGTTGCCAAGCTTTCACAACGTTTTAGGGTAACAGAACAAGGTTTGAAACAATCAAACCTTCTACTCTTCTGGTGCTACAAGACCAAGGCGAGTGTACCTTTCTTGAATAGTGCAGACTTGACTTATGATTATCTTTCTGAGATGCTTTTGTCCTCAATGGCAGATTACAGTGAACAAAATGAAACCAAACTTGATAGCAATCTTCTAATCTAAATCCTAAAATGCTTGATTAATAAATGTAAAGAGATTAAGTGAATTCAAAATGATGAAATGCAGAGACCAGTGCCTTGTTGGGTATGCAGAGCCAAACGAAACAGAGGTGAGCAACTTATTCTGGTAGAAGATCAAATTGTAGGCATATGATCTATTTATAACTTGTATAAACAATGCAGGATTATGATTACTAAGCTCTACTTTAAGAATCCAAATGAATTCCCCCTAATTACTGTGATCAACAGAAAGGATTTAATCCGTACTTGAGAGAACCGGTCAATTAATCACACAGATACAACAAATGTGCACCGATAAACTGAGAATAAACTTATTATTTCAATTTAAACAACCAAAAAGAATCAACTTGGAGACAGCTTTAGCAATGCTTTTCAATAAATTCAACATACAATTGATACCAGAAACAACCTACTACACCAGCTGAATTTCATTGAAACCACCATTTTAAATCATGCACATAGTCTCTAAAAAGAGAAAATTATCTTACTATAGCCATCTGACTACCTACTACTTCTAATCTAAAATCTGATGATCTTCAATTGCAATCTCAGGGCATATTTATACCCAGCATATGAAAATAAAACACTTAGAAATATCATGTCAGCCAAGCACAAAATTTGGGCTCCAACAATGTCAGCCAGCAATAGTCATCAAATAATTCATCATGTTGGCCACGAGGATTACATTTTGTTTTCACCAATGAACAGTCGGTGGGACATATCGCAACTTATACCGAAGGCAATTCAAACATTTATCGTTCTACTTGCATCCTATTTTAATCATTATTCGTTGTAGCTATCCACATGATACACCAAAGTCAAGAAGCACCCTTGTTCCTTTGTGTATCGCTATAGCGAGGTCGTCTTGAGATGTTACAAAGATTATCCAAAGCTTCACCGAGAATCTATATGCACTTCTGAGTCGTTGTGACCTATTCCATCTCCTACCGACAAGTAAATACGTATGTCGCTATAACACTTTGAGTTTGGCAAGACATTACATAGAGTGAAAAGCTATACCGAAAGCCGAAGCACATCATAGATCGCCAAGAGAAAGAGAAACATACACCACAAAGGCCCACATTACATTCCATCAGAGAGACCCATATGTACTTGCTAAGACTTATACCGAATGCACCTTAGTCTCACTGAAAGATCAAATCCTCCATCACCGGTCGCGTAACAAGAAAGACTCGTTATGACCATTCACCAAACCAAAAACCTTTGCCAATACGAACACTTCCTATCAAAACAACATGCAAGATATGCCGAAAACCACTTGTAAGAAAATCCAGTCGCCATAACAAAAGATAAGTCTTGCCGATAGGCAATATAGACTTATGAAAGCAGAAAACGTTCAATGGGCTAGGAGACAATAGAAGACCTATGCCGATAGGAACCAAAGGTGGAAAATGCAAGACCCAAAGGATTCAAAGGGACAAAAGGGAAAAATATGAGTGGAAAATGCACACGGTAAGGCCAAAAGAGTAAAATCAACATGTGAAAATATCAGATTTTAACAGTTCCAACATGGGTGTTGTCCACTCCACTATAGGGCCCTAACCTTCAATGGATCCATAGAGATACCATCTCTCAAAATTATATGCTCCAAATATTGAATCTTAGACTAGAAGAATGAACACTTAGCCAAATTAAAATATAATTAGTGTCTCCTCAAAAATTAAAAAACCTATCATAAATGCTCCTCAAGTTGCTCTTCTATTTGAGAATAAATCAAAATTTCATCCAAAAATATAAACACAAACCAATCAAGGAAATTACAAAATACCTCGTTCATCAAACTCATGAACACTGCAGGGGCATTCGCTAGTTCAAAGAGAACTACTTCAAGAACTCATAATGTCCATATTGGGTATTTAAAGTTGTCTTGTGAATATCAGCCTCAACAATCTACAACTAATAATATCTCAAGTTCAAATCAATCTTAGAAAATACCTTAGCTCCCTTAATTTGATCAAACAAGTCATTAATACTAGGGAGCAGATAGCAACTCTTGTTTGTTAGCTTGTTCAACTACCTATAATCCACACAAATATGCAGGGATTTTTCCTTCTTCTTAATGAAGATAACTAATGTGCCCCAAGATGAGACATTAGGATGAATATGACCCTTCTCTAAAATCTCCTCCAACTGAACCTTAAGCTCATTTAGCTCTTGAGTAGTAACCCTATAAGGTGTCCTCAAAATTGGTTGGACTCCTAGAACCAAATCAATATGAAAATCTACCTCTCAATTTGAAGGCAAACCACATAACTCAAAATGAAAAACATCTAAAAAATCCTTAAGTATAGGGTGGTTCAACATTATTTTCATTACAATTAACAAGATTTGTAAATTCAAACACATTATCAGCCTCATCTTTACACTCTTCATTAAAAACAACTTCACCTATATCACACAAACCAATTGATTGATCACTGAAACACTACAAATTCTCAATGCCACATGAAATATCACATACCAATGACTTTGATTTCAAACATTCATTTTCTTTTTCCAACAACTTTAATTTTTATTCTAAATTTGCATTTTTCTTCTTATCATCAAACAACTTCAATCTTTCTTCTAATTCTTCATTCTTTCTTTAACATTGTCCAATTCATCTTCAATTTTACACAAATATTCTGCTTTTTGTGTTATAACCTCCTTTAAACTTGATATCTTAATTTCCATAAATTATTCCTCCAAAACATCTATTTCTTTTTTATCTTTCACCAACCTTTCCCTGAATCAATGATTAAACTCGCCTTGTTTATGCACTTGATTTCGTTATAGTGATTTTCTTCTTTTCACGATTTTTTCAATCTACTTTGAACAACGATACTTCAACAGCTATGGCTGCGACCTCCAAAAAGTGACTTCTAATTCAGATCTTGGCCTTAATATT
This sequence comes from Sequoia sempervirens, assembly GCA_007258455.2. NCBI lineage: Eukaryota > Viridiplantae > Streptophyta > Pinopsida > Cupressales > Cupressaceae > Sequoia > Sequoia sempervirens. The sequence continues at coordinate 39,574 of VDFB02128063.1, forward strand.
GCTTCAGTCTCCTTTTGACCAACAATCACCCTGTCACTTCTGCAACCCGATCCTCCTAAGAGCTGCGGTGTCGTTATTTTAGTAAAGACATCCTCCAATATTTCTGCAATATTCTTTACTGAGGGCGGCTTCACCTTTACAATCTGCAGTCTTTTTTATAAAACTCTGCTCCTGTTGCTTCGACAGCGATATTAACATGCTAATACAGCGATGGCGTTATAGCTGCGACCTCCTTCTCTATGGCAGTTTAATATTTTATGCGATCTCTTGCGAAGATCTTCCTTTTCTCCAAAAAAAGTTGTGATTGTTAAAAAAAAACAAACCTTCCTTTGCAGGAAAAACAACGATAAATTTGTTAAATTAAAAAACAAGCAAAGAAAACATAAAATAGAAGAAAGAGACGCGAATTTTATAGTGGTTCGGTAATTTGTCTACATCCACTTTCAATAGTAAGGGAAACTCTTTTATTAATTCTCAAATTACAATCCAATAATATTCAAGCAGCAGCAATATTTATAAAATGGTTTACAGTCCAATAAATGGAAAAATCAGTTGTGAGAGAAACTTACCAATTTAGGCAAAAGGCATCCTTATCGAATTGTTTGAGAAACTTGCCAATTTGGGCTTCACCAAACCCAACAAAACTTACGGGCTACAACTTGGAATTTAAACGATTTCCTTTTATCTTTGTGCGATTTTGCAAACAACGACCTCTTCTAATGGCTGCAGACTTGGGCGACTTTCTTGGGAGCAATTTTAACCTTGATTCAATTGTGAACTATTTCGAATTTCTTTGGTGACTACACATCGACTTTGATCTCTTCGATCCTCTTTAACTTGGCTCTCATAAGCTTGACACCCTAGATCTTTAATTCACTCTAATGGTCGTGGATGGATACATATCAAGACATAAATTCATAAACCTAATCAATCATACAATATTTTGAAACACATACACATCTTTAACCTTGATTTAGTTTAATATTTGAAACACATACACATCTTTAACCTTGATTTAGTTTAATATGTTTGGGTTTAGTTTAGTAAGGTTAGTATTAGGCAAATAGTTAATTCATAACTTTCAATTTAGTTTAAAAAGTTCAGATTTTAAATTTCTAAATTTAGGATTAAGTAAATAGTTAATTGATTAGCATCACCCTTCCTTAAACCATCTTCTAGCTATATTTTGTAAATCAGACAATTGATTTATTTTAAATTATAGATTAGTAAATTTTAAGGTTAGATATTTATAGCTTAGTAAATTAACTATTGTAGTAATCTCGCTGACTAAGTTATTCAGACTTTTCTACCCAAACTCCAGTCTTGTGTCGGCAGTGAGTCCTTCCCGACGACGTCTCATTTGTTGTCCTGTCGTACGAGGTACCTCTATTGCGGAAATTGGAGACCTCTTTACCAATGTTTCTGTCATCTCTCATTTTCCCGCTACAGCACAAGCATGGTAAAGCTGTCTTTGAATCAGTCAAAGTCTGAAACTTCCAAAGGAGGCTTTCCGCGTGGACCCGGTTTGATTAATGCCTTTTAGGCTGGAATGGGTTTACTCCTGTCGTGTCTGCTTTATATTAATACATAAAATAATATGTATGAAATATGTACATACTTTATTTAACATGAACAAAAATTTAAATTTGACATAGTGTAAACTTGTACAAACAATTTACACACTAGTAATGATTGAAGAACATTAAACAAAGTAGGATCAAAGACACCTTACAATTGGTCTAGGGTGGAATGTTCATGACCTCCTAACTATTGTAAACATGACTAAGATAATAAGTATTAGAATTAAATTACACTTAAGGTTTTTCTCAAAGATCATAGCTCATATCAAACATTAAAATTTTGTACTACACACCATCTTGTACTAGCTCTTGAAATGAAATCTTGAAGGAAGAACAGTTATACCAAGATTATAACCAAAAAACCAAAGAAAAACCAAATAAATTTTATGAATTTTTTTATAAATTAGTCACACTAAAATATGACCCCATTCAATACATTACAAGCATTTTCCTATGATGTCACCTCTTCACATATGATACATAAACCAACGACCATATTGATTCATGATGATTATCTACCTACTATGACACATTATTTTTTATTAAGATAAGATAGGAAAGGGTCCTAGTACCTTACATTAAAATATAGTTCAAGAAAACCAGCAAGAACCAAATACTATGAAACACATTGGATAACAAGCAAATCAGACTAGGCAGCTAGACAAAAATAACTACAAAATAGTAAAAGAAATAGAGACAAGAAAGAACACCAAAAACTTCACAAAACATAGAAAGACTAGTTCCTAGAGCTAGAGAGAAATAAATACCAATCATTTATCATATCCCTTGGGGTATTGTCCCAATTTATCACTCCTAGAACCTGCTACTCATCCTACTTTTTTATTTTTTTCTTGAGAAACTAGAAGTCTTCATCTTGTTGATTATTACGCTTCTTCAATTGAGTTTAGAATTTAAGGACACTATTCACATTCTTTCTCACAACCCTATCAATAATTTTAACAAGTTCATTAATTTCTTTCTCAACTTGCACCAGTCTATTTTGGTACATTTTCATAGTATCATACATATTAGCCCAATTTTCACCATAATATTTATAGTCCATTCTCCTTCCCTGCAACTCTTCCAACTTAGAAACCCTCATTTGAAGATCAAAAATTTCAACATAGTAAGTATTTAAAGGTAGAACTTCAATATTTTTTTCCATCTTTTCTTTACCATTGAATTATCCACATCCTCTTGGTGCTTTCCCAAAATATTATATTTAATAAGAGAATGGTACAAGAAGTCTTCAATGTCCTCTAGAAGAGATTGGATGCCTTCCTCTATAAACCTAGTGTCTTCCTCAATAGCAAAAACATATAAACCTAGTGTCTTCCTCAATAGCAAAAACATAGTAAATATCTTGCACAACTACCTTTGTAGCCTCAAAACCCTCATTTTTCTTAAAGCTACAATCCCCTTACTAGTACCAAAAAAATCCTTATCCAAATGATTATATCTTCCTCCCCTATATTTATTTACAGCATTCTCGTCATGAGCATTCACTTCCTAAAAATTGACAAAGGTAGTGTCAAGATTGAATTTGGAAGATGTTGACTTAGTCTTGACCTTGTTATTATTGGGATTAGAAGGGGAACCTAAATCTTTATATCTCCTTAAGATACATTAATATATCCTTAAGGGAAACCACATGAAAATTTTACCCTTCTTACCCAAGTAGAAGTAGGGGTGGAAGAAAAGGAATCATATTTCATAGTTCCCATCACCTTAAGATTAGGAAGGCATGCCCTTCTTACCCTTAGAAGTAGGAGTGATAGGTAAAAGGTCATAATTCATGGTTCTCATCTCTTCAAAAGTAAGATTAGAAACATATTCAATTACAAATATTCTCTTCTTACCTTTGTCAATAATAGGAGTAAAATCTTAATTGTTCTTTTTTAGCGTAGCAAAGGGACTATGGTTAAAGTTTTTAGGAATCAACTTAGGGTCAAGACAACTAAAATTTTGGATAATGACAAGGGTCATAGAGAGATTATACTTGTATAAGGAAAAGATCAAACCTTTGTGAAGGGGAAAAGAAGCCCTATATGTAATGGATTTTTCCATAGAAGATAATAAAAATAAGTGAAAGCTAATTAAATTTACATGCCTTAAATGATTTAAAAGCAAAAAAATTGTAGCCATGGATCATGGTAAACCTACCTTCTAGGGTAAAATATTGATAAGATGGTAACTTATAAGATACCATGGAGATGGAAGAGTAGTTCTATCAAAGTCATTTTTATGTCTAACCAACAATTCCCTTTCCTCCAAAAAATACTCTATAAATTATTGATAGCCAATTTTTCTCAATCTTTGAACCTTGACACCATTGGAATTCAAGCTAGACACTTGCACAATCAACTCCTTAGTCACAACAAACATAATCCCGCCAATAGTCATATGTCACCATCACACATTGTTGGACCAAACACACAATTTGATTTTATTGATTATACAACATTTATGAAATCTTTCATATATATTTCTTGTTTTATTAGTTTATGATCTTCATTATTCTATTTTACCATTTTGGAGACATCACATATTTTTCATGTGCACTTTCATTAATATATTGGCATAAGTAATATATTATGGATCACTACACTATGTTATTAGGATCTCATATTATATCATCACATCTTTCCATGAGATTACATTACCATATTCTTTTGACAGTAGTTTGTCTACCCCCAAATAATTATCATTGATCTATTTTGTATCATCAAGAACTTGTCCCATGATCGTTTTTCACATGTTTCTATACTAATTTATCTTGTGTCTTAGAGCTCACTTGCCCAAATTATTTCTCCATTATCATATCATATATATTGATATATTTTAATGCCATATTATTAATACACTTATCCTACATTAGGGTTATCATGTACATTTCCTCTTATCACATTAGAGATTTATTGACATACAGGGTATTGGCAAGAAGTTGAGTCCACTTTTTGGCCAAAAAGTGGAAGTGTTTTTCCTTATTTTTAGAATTTGACACATTTGACCTTAAAATTTGAAGCACTTACAGATGGAATCTTCAAAAAATTCACTAATCATAAAATGTAGTACTCGGAGTCTAGTTTTCAAATCTGTAATTTATTTCAATACCCAGATTGTACAAATTGAGTTTCAATAGGCATTTCTAAAAACCACTGTTTAAAAGTCATTTTTTTTATACCATACCATGCATGTGTACGACATCCATATTTTGACCTAAATTATCATATTTTTCTAAATCCTTTTGGGAAAATATTTGTGACTCACTGAAGCTTGTTCTCGATATTTTTTTGTAATCTTTTATTGAATTTTTTTTTGTTAAATTTTTATTAGGCATATTTGTCGTTTTGAAAAATCATCATGTATGACATGCATAAGATGACCTAAACTTATAATTTTTAGATTTTTTTTAAAATTGAAAAGAATTGTCTAAAGTTTGTTCTTGTGTAATCCGTTCGTCAAAATGTTATGTTGTTCAAAAGTTATTAAAATATTAAAAAACCCTGATATTTAAAGTTTATGGACCAATTTCATCAAAAAATAATTGAAAAATAGAAAAAATAATCTAATTGTAAAAAAATTACATATTTGGAATTTGCATTGTCTCATCTAAAATGGGTTTTAATTTCGTCAGAAAATTCTACAAAAATAGTCCTCAGACATGTGTCCAAACTCGATATTTTTCTCTGACATTGTTAGGACCTTCAACTTGTAGGTCAAACCAAGTTGAAGGCCTAGGTTTGGATTCCCAAAGCTTCTCCCGAACCAAAATACAAGGCAGAAACCCAACCACAAAGCAAATTCAAATTCATTTTTTTTGAAACGAGATCCCATTTACAAAACGTGATCCCATTTTAAAAAAGCGGGATCCGGCTTTATAAAATGGGATATCGTTTCCTAATATTAAATGGCATGAAAGTTGACAAGGAAATGGGATCCTGCTTTATTAACGGGATCTTGTTCCTTTGTCAACAGTCCCCACATTAAATATTTGGAATGGGATCTCGTTTGTTAATAAACGAGATCCTGTTCTATGAACGAGACCCTATTTGTTAGAATGATATCTTGTTTGCTTTTAACCGTTTTATTTAAATTTACTATCAAAAATTACTATGAAGTTTGCAACTTCACATGTACGGCTGAGAGTAGTAAAATTGGGCTATTTTTCATCAACTATTGTTTTTACAGGTGGTGAACTTGCATTTTTGATTAATTTTTGAAAGGAGGCATCATGTAAACCATTTTTGAAGTGGAATTTTGTCAGTTTTGTACTTGCTTGGAGGAACAAAAGGTCTTCAACTTGCAATATGGATTGATTTTTTCAAAGGAGGCATGAGGAAAACAATTTTCAAAGTGGAATCATGCTAGTTTTCTACTTGCTTTGAGGAACACAAGAGGAAGAATTTTGTCCTTATAGGTCTTCAACTTCCTATTTGGATTGAATTTTTTGAAGAATTTCACTATTGACATTCATTTGTGCTTGAGAATTTTATAATCATGGGAGATAAAGCTCATAATAAGAGGAGGAAGAAATTGACTCCTAAAGAAATTGAAGCAAATAAAAAGGAGAGAGAAAGACAACAAGAAAGAAGAAGAATGAGAATTAAATCAATGAAAGATGGGGGAGCATCCAATTCCACAACTATTGAAGATGAAAAAATTGAAGAGACCATGGTTGTAGACGAAGCTAATTTGCAAGAAGTCAATTTGAAGAAGAATATGATTATACAAGAAACTCCTATGATGTCTTCAAATCCCTCTTTCAATGCTATGGAGAATGTTTCAATATGCACAAATCTAGGTATGTCTTCAAATCCACATGTTAGTGAAATGGTAAATTCGTTTGTAGAAATTTTACAAGATGTTGAACTTAATGATGTTGACATTGATAATTTTCAGAGAGGTGAAACTTTTATAGAATTTGTTGAAAATGAAAAACAAAAATCTTTTGTTGAAAATGAAAATGAGAATGATCCTTTTGTTGAAAATGAAAATGAAAACCGTTTTGTTGATGAAAATGAAAACAAAAACCATTTTGTTGATGAAAATCGTTTTGTTGATGAAAATGAAGATGAAAATGCAAATCATTTTGAAGTTGAAAATGAAAATGAAAATGAAGATGAAGATGAAAATCTAGAATGTGATGTTGAATTTAATGAAAATACTTTTTTTTAAATTGAAAGTGGTGTTTTTGATAATCTTCCTAGTCAAATTTCTTGGAGGCAAATAAGAACACATGTGAATAGAATATACAAGCAATTATTTTATCGTAAAAAAAATTGCATTTCAATGTCAACTAATGATGCAATTGATG